>QNTS01004940.1:112160-128872 GCA_003317085.1 Hucho hucho
TTAACTTCTCAGGGAGCAGCTCCCGAGGTGACGGTTTTGGAGAGCCTGGCGTGCCCAAAGTAAAATGCCTCCCATTCAGGCCCAGAAAATAGGATATGCATATATTTAGTACCATTGGATAGGAAACACTCTGAATTTTCCAAAACTGTTAACCATTTGTCTGTGAGTGAAACAGAACGGATATGGCAGGCAAAACCCCGAGGAATTTCTGTCCTGGAAAAAGTGATTTTGACACATTGCTCATTTGGGAACCCCTCCCTCATGAAAATGACCATATAAGGGCATATGAATGCAGTACACGTCGCTTCCTTATGATGTCAACAGCCTCGAGACGGTGTTTCCCTCCATTTTGGATGCTTTAGTCCAGAGAAAACGACCAAACAAGTGGGTCCCCCCTTGATGTCAACAGTACCCAGGGCGCGCGCCCGAGAAGTCGCGCAGTGTCTTATTTACCGTCTTTAGAGCTCAGTTTATATTCCGGTTGATTTATAATAGTAAATATACGTAAAAGTGTTCCTAAGGATACATTTAAAACTATGTTTGAATGTTCTTGGACAAGTTTATAGGTATAAGATGAACGAGTTCTCGTCACGTTTCAATGGAGGAGTGGAGGCTGTAGTTTCTGATTATAACGCGCAAACCAAATGGAGATTTAAGGATATAATACATTACTTTTTCTAACAAAAGAACCATGGATTGTCTTCGTTGGACACTTGAGAAGCCATCAGCAGAAGTTCTTCAACAGGTAATTGATTTGTTTTCGCTGTGAAATGTGTTTTGTGTGAACCATGAAGGCTTATGAATTCATGGTAATGGTCCGACGTGGTCTTAGAGCCAGCATCAGGTTGTGGTGGTAAATAGACAGAGCTCGTCCAGTTAGTTCTCGAGTGATTGTACGTTCGCCAATAAAACAGAGGGTAGAGGTGGTTTATTTACTCGGCGTTGTAGTCTCGTTAGGGAGCCCGCTCGTTTGCCTCTCTTGAGCCGTCTCTTCCTCCTTCGAGTCCCGGGGATTAGGGCCTGGTCCGGAATGAGCAGTAAATCCACATCTGACGACTCGTTTGATGTCCAGAAGCTGTTTTCGGTCATAGGAAACGATTGCAAACTAACAGAATTGGTCAGGAGCACATAAAACGGCAGCTATCCACTGCAGCGCCATCTGGGAGCTTTGGTGGCTTTTATGTGTGATGTCGTGCTTTGGCAGGAGGGCACTCGTACACTCACACTCTAGCCTGTTTATGTGCATTTAGACCAGCGTTTAAACTTCCTTTTGATTCTTACCTTCAGAGTTTCCTTCAACCTGTTCTCTGTCCACACAATGTACCACACGGGACTGCCACTGGGAGCACTGCTGTTGCTGATGTTGTTGGTCTTCACCTTTTGTTTCTGATCTCTCTCCTGAAAAACTCTGAAAACGGCCCTACTTCACAAGTTTGTTTTATCTAAGAATTGTTTGACACTTCCAAACAGAGAGAAGAAAACAGAAAGGAATATACGAGGTAAAAAAAATGATGCAGCCGAAAAATCAAGAAGAGAACTGACCTTACAAGAGCATTAGAATGTCTTAGAAGCACAAGTTACACCTCTTTGCAATAGTGCGGCGGTTGTAAAAAAAAACGGGCCACCCATTATTGATTCTGATAATGACCGTTACTGGGGCAAGCGGGGTCAGAGCGGGGTCAGTAGTCCTCACAGGGCCTCAGGGGCCCTCAGCGACAATCATGTCCAGCAGGGAAAGAGAGGAGGGCCTCTCTATGCTAGGACACTTTTAAACTCACCCAGCCTGAGACACCAGCATCCTGATGGTTTTCCCCAAATCCTGGTTGGAGGATTCCCAGAATCAGGAGGGAATAAGCAGGAAATCCTGGTTGGTGGATTCCCGGGATCAGGAGGGAATATGCAGGAAATCCTGGTTGAAGGATTCCCGGAATCAGGAGGGAGTTAGCAGGAAATCCTGGTTGGAGGATTCCTGGAATCAGGAGGAAATAAGCAGGAAATCCTGGAATCCTCCAACCAGGATTCCAGGAAAACCAGGGAATTTATTGAAAGTTCCCAGAATTGTGCAACCTTAGTTAGGGTGGTAGTATATCAGAAGTCATGGAGGGAGTTATACAGTGCCTCCTTGGCCCGTTTGTAATGCATGCATGTGCGCACACACACATGCACGCTAGACACACGCACACGCCTACACACACGGGCTGCTGCTTTGATGTAATCTGAGGATCTTATCAGTCGCTTACCTAGAGCATCGTCTTCCCCCATCCCCCGTACCCGCATTCACACACACACACACACACACACACACACACGCACACACGCACACACACACCACCATCCAAATAAATTTACAGAATATTGGAAGTCAAATTCAGTCCATTTTGAATTGATTAACAAATTCCTTTGTGAGTTCTTTGACAGTCTACACCGAGGCTCCAAGACTTTGACAGTCTGCAAAGAGGCCCGTGACTTTGAGAGTCTGCACAGAGGCTACGAGACTTTGACAGTCTGCACAGAGGCTCCCAGACTTTGACAGTCTGCACAGAGGCTACGAGACTTTGACAGTCTGCACAGAGGCTACGAGACTTTGACAGTCTGCACAGAGGCTACGAGACTTTGACAGTCTGCACAGAGGCTCCCAGACTTTGACAGTCTGCACAGAGGCTCCCAGACTTTGACAGTCTGCACAAAGGCTACAAATCTTTGACAGTCTGCAAAGAGGCTCTGAGACTTTGACAGTCTGCAAAGAGGCTACGAGACTTTGACAGTCTGCACAGTGGCTCCGAGACTTTGACAGTCTGCACTGAGGCACAGAGACTTTGACAGTCTGCACAGAGGCTACGAGACTTTGACAGTCTGCACAGAGGCTCTGAGACTTTGACAGAGGGAAGGAGAAAAAGCCCAGACAGACAGAATAATGAGATGAACACAGGAGAGAAGCATAGAAGATTCCAACATATTTGTATAAAGTTTTCCAACATATAAAGTTTGACCAACATATTCTCACTTATTGTGCAAAACTTTCTCTACAATCTAACGCTGTGTAAAATGGCCTGTTTCCGAGTGTGTACATGTAAGTCAGAATATCTTTTACGATAAGAAGTAGAAGCTCATTATTGAGAAGTCCGAAAAAAAACAGAGCTTGATCAGCCTTGATTAGTCTGCTCTGGAAGGTCATGGATCTTTACATGTGCTAATAGCCCTTTGTCTATTGTACTCATATCACACACAGTATAGTGAAGACACTATACAGTTAATTCCTGTCTTCAGTTGCTATGACACACAGCTGTTTAGGGGGCAGGCAAATAATGTCTGAGCTCAGTGCTATAATTCAACACTGGTCAGATCTGTAACAATGTGCGCTGAGAGTTGGGAAGCAAGTTCAGGGAGTGAGTGTTTTAATAAATAAACACAACATAATACAAAACAAGACACACAAACAACACACAGACATGACACTGGAACAGGAACAAGGGGAGTGACATATATAGAGAAGATAATCAAGGAGGTGATGGGAGTCCAGGTGAGTGTCATGAGGCGCAGGTGCGCGAAGCGATGGTGACAGGTGTACAGGAGAATCAGCAGCCTGATGACCTAGAGGCCGGAGAGGGCGTATACGTGACAAGATCCTTATTGTCACTCTGATCAATGGCATTTAAGTACTTGGTACCATCAGGACCTACGTGTACGTCACCTCTCATACCGCCTGCTAACACCTTTCTCATTTATTCTACAGCAGTTGGCCAGACCAAGCTCTTGGGCAGTTAAAACCTTTCTCATTAACTGAACTGAAACCATTGGCCCGCTGAACTGAAACCATTGGAAAGAACCAGAAACCATATACTGGACCATAGTCCAAAAAAAGGAATTTCTTCAAGTGGCTATGGAGGTGCATATTTGGTGTGCAATACTGTTGTCCATACAACCTTGCAAAGCTCTCACAGAACTGTTGAACTGTTGTGACAACGAGCCTCTCCAACCCGCTCCATTGTGATACATCTTGCACATGAGATGGTACATGCTTTGACAAAATGGGTCCAGCAATCATAATGGGCATCCTCCACAAGTCCCTTAAGAGCCAATTTCTCCATTATTGTGCATGGAAATTTGAAAACCCTGATGAGACTTTATCAGGTAGTTGGCCTGTCTGTAGGTGCTTTCAGTGCATCAACTTTAAGATAAACATTTCTTAGTATTCCATCATCCAGCACACCAATATTCTTCCCGACAGTAAAAATGTATTTTGCTGCCCCAGTAAGACTTAAGGGGTGGCTCTCCTGTGGACACCAACACGATAGCAGCTGCGGCTGAACTTCTTGTATATGAACCAGAACATTATTTGCCAGTGAGATGTCTCGCTTCCTCTTCCGTCTCTGCTGGAGCGACCATCTAGAGCGACGCACTTGTACCAAATTTCTGTCTAACAATGAACAACTCCCGGAATTTCTCCTTGTCGCACCAAACCATGGAGTCTGCAATGTTGAGTGGCACAGCGGTCTAAGGCACTGCATCACAGTGCTAGAAGCGTCACTACAGACCTGGGATCGATCCCGGGCTGTATCACAACCGGTAGTGATCGGTAGTCCCATAGGGCGGCGCACAACTGGCCCAGCGTCGTTAGGTGAGGGTTTGGCCAGGGTAGGCCGTCATTGTAAGTAAGAATTTGTTCTTAACTGACTTGCCTAGTTAAATAAAGGTTTAAAAAACTATTCCAACAACAGCAGCAGCATCTACAGGAGACCGGCGACTGCACCGAAACAGGCGACAGAAGTTTGTCGAGTAAGACGGAATGAGCTATCCGCATGTTCAATATTGCTCAATCTAATTTTAAATCAGCATGAATTGGGCAATAAAAGCCCCACTCATGGTCTTCTTAAATTAAACGGATTACAGTTTTTGCTATCAGTTGCTCCCCAACCGTGCAGATGGAGAGTGGAGCATAGCAGATTCTGAAGGGGAGTAGTCCCATAAAGACATGTAACATAGTTCAACATTTTACCATTTTCTCAAGGATTTTGATGCATACTGTACAACCATTGCTAATACACAACACGGACTCCTCAGATGCAGCTGCAAATCGGTATTGGACTGAAATGACATGTTAGTTTATAAATGGAAACCAATCCCTACATTTTAAATACAGTTCTGGATTTTGAAAAGTTGAGACTTGTTCCACAGATTTTAGTGTGTGCTTTTTTAACTTTGAGATTCCAGTGTTGTTTATTGGGCAGAATAACTTATTGTCTCCTGAAATTTCACAGGCTTTGGTAAATCGGTCAAAAGAACTCTATGATGAAGAGAAGCAGCGCTTTGCAGGGGCAACTGAAGACATGATGTCTGATGTGAAGACAGACCCAGAGACGGATGCATTTTTAATAACCTCCCCACCCTGGCGCTCCTCTGAGTTTGGGGACTTAATTGCATCAGCAGACCGGAGAAGGGCCTTATGGAGAGAACGAAAACCCGAGCAACCGCCCACGTCCACCACAGTCCTACCCAGAACATCTAATTGTGAATGAAGCCACAGACAATCACCTGCACCTTCACTGATTTTTCACACCTGCATCTCAAGAGACTTTTCCACTGCCTCTGGCTCACTCACCCACTCTTACACACACACAGAACATTACCACCCTCTTCTTTGACTTACATCGTTTTTAATAAATGTCTTGATAGTGTATTTTCCGATAAATCTGTATTGCACTGTTGAAGAGAGCTTAGGTTAAATAAAAAAAATTTGATCGCTGTCAGTCTTTCAAACTTAGCTTGTGGGTATCCTCACTCTTGCCATGCAGGTCATTCTTTAGAGAGGTTGTGATTCTGGTTTGGTTGTCTGGCTGGAAGTGTTTGAGTGGGTGGTTACAATCACACCAGGAGGCTGCACAAAACAAATAAAGAACCGTTTTGGTAATGCCTTTAGGAGACTGCTATAAGACAGCACAAACGTCTAACTAGGAAGTGGCTACATGACTTTTACAAATGGCAAAAGTTATCTCTCGCACTCTCTTGCTCTACCTCCCTCCCTTTCCCCTGTGTCGTATGTGTCAAGTGGTTAAGATCATTACGATAGAGAACACCAAAACAACGTCACGGTGCTTGGAGTCGATAACATTCACAGCGATACTATGCTGGCTTTGAGAACAGACTGCATGGGGGAATGCGGGTTGCCTTTTGACAGGCGCGATGGCGTCAACAGATCAAGGGTGGCACAGGTTCAAAACCAATCTGGCAACGTTGGCACCGCATACCGATGTGTCACATCTCGGCTGAAACGAAACACCAGGTGGTCCCTCGTTGCTCCATTTCAAACTTTATCGTTCTGTTCACCTCAAATATTAGCCCGGTGTCATCAACCAGCTACAGAGTACCAGAGTGCAATACGAGTGTTACTCACCCAAAGGAAAACACAGGCTCTGAAAGAGCATGGTAGAAATACAATGCAGGGTTGTTTCATCTTGTTTAGTGAGGAACTGTGAATTTGCTAAAAACGTCCTCAAAGGTTGTCATGAATACAGACAGACAACTTCTATTCATAGTTTATGTGCTGAAAAAGGTCTATGTAAGGTTGAAAACCCTACCACCCCAAAAAGCACTATGGAACGTTGAAAACCCTACCACCCCAAAAAGCACTATGGAAGGTTGAAAACCCTACCACCCCAAAAAGCACTATGGAAGGTTGAAAACCCCACCACCCTCACCTACACCTGCAAGGAAGTAACAAAACAATGCACTGCGGTTTAAATTAAATTAAAATAAATGATTTGATGTCTATGGTAAATACTGTTAATAATCTTAATAAATAATTGTAAACAAAATAGTAAATATAAAAAAAACAAATCTATCTCACTTTATATAGCCACCACGGCAAGTTCCTTTGTGTGAAGTGCACCAGAGTATCTATAACTGCAGTGGAATTGCACCGGCAGCATTTCCTATTGATTCCACTAAGGATTTTGGAGGGTCTGGCTGCGTCCCATTGCACCTTATTTCCTTCATAGTGCACAGAACCATATTGGTCCTGGTCAAAAGTAGTGCACTATGAAGGGAATAGGGTGCCATCTGCGATGCACCCTCTGTCTGTCTATACTTTGTATATAATGAACGTGTGGTTCTGGGTGTTTTCAAGTGATAGAGAACTGGAGGGCCCTCTACAGCGTGCCATTGATTACCCGCCTGCAACAGCCCGGCAAAAGCCTATTGATTGGACGATATGTAATACACAGCAGCTTAAAATATCAGATGATGGCCCTAGAAACATTCAGCATACAGATGTAGGATCTTAATTTGATCACTCTTTTGTAGAGTGATCAACCTGTAGTGTATTCAAGGTTTAAAAAATGTCTAAAGTTTGTCATTTCCACTTTAAAATGGCCTAAAACACCCTAATGAAAAATACAGTGCATTCGGAAAGTATTTAGACCCCTTGACTTTTTCCATATTTGTTACGTTACAGCCTTATTCTAAAATGTATTAAAAGAAAACAACAATACCCCATAATGACAAAGCAGAAACCATGTTTGCAAATGTATTAAAAATAAAAAACGGAACAATCACATTTCCATGCAGTTGAAGCTGGAAGTTTACATACACCATAGTCTGACATTTAATCCTAGTAACAATTCCCTGTTTTAGGTCAGTTAGGATCACCACTTTATTTCATGAATGTGAAATGTCAGAATAATACTAGAGAGAATGATTTATTTCAGCTTTTATTTCTTCATCACATTCTCAGTGGGTCAGAAGTTACATACACTCAATTAGTATTTGGTAGCATTGCCTTTAAATTGTTTAACTTGTGTCAACCGTTTCGGGTAGCCTTCCACAAGCTTCCCATTCCTCCTGACAGAGTTGGTGTAACTGAGTCAGGTTTGTAGGCCTCCTTGCTCGCACACGCTTTTTCAGTTCTGACCACACATTTTCTATGGGATTTAGGTCATGGCTTTGTGATGGCCACTCCAATTCCTTGACTTTGTTGTCCTTAAGCCATTTTGCCACAACTTTGGAAGTATGCTTGGGGTCATTGTCCATTTGGAAGACCCATTTGCAACCAAGATTTAACTTCCTGACTGATGTCTTGAGATGTTGCTTCAATATATCGACATAATTTTCCTCCTCATGATGACATCTATTTTGTGAAGTGCACCAGTCCCACCTGCAGCACAGCACGCCCACAACATGATGCTGCCACCCCCATGATTCACGGTTGGGATGGTGTTCTTCGGCTTGCAAGCCTCCCCCTTTTTCCTTCAAATATATCGATGGTCATTATGGCCAAACAGTTCTATTTTTGTTTCATCAGACCAGAGGACATTTCTCCAAAAAGTACGATCTTTGTCCCCATGTGCAGTTGCAAACCATAGTCTGTCTTTTTTATGGTGGTTTTGGAGTAGTGGTTTCTTCCTTGCTGAGCGGCCTTTCAGGTTATGTCGATATAGGACTCGTTTTCTTACTGTGGATATAGATACTTTTGTAACTGTGTCCTCCAGCATCTTCACAAGGTCCTTTGCTGTTGTTCTGGGATTGATTTGCACTTTTCGCACCAAAGTATGTTCATCTCTAGAAGACAGAACGCATCTCCTTCCTGAGCGGTATGACGGCTGCGTGGTCCCATGGTGTTTATACTTACGTACTATTGTTTGTACAGATGAATGTGGTACCTTCAGGTGTTTGGAAATTGTTCCCAAGGGTGAACCAGACTTGTGGAGGTCTAACATTTTTTTCTGAGGTCTTGGCTAATTTCTTTTGATTTTCCCATGATGTCAAGCAAAGAGGAACTGAGTTTGAAGATAGGTCTTGAAATACATCCACAGGTACACCTCCAATTGACTCAAATGATGTCAATTACCCTATCAGAAGCTTTTAAAGCCATGGCATCATTTTCTGGATTTTTCCAAGCTGTTTAAAGACACAGTCAACTTACTGTATGTAAACTTCTACCCACTGGAATTGTGATACAGTGAATTATAAGTGAAATAATCTGTCTGTAAACAATTGTTGGAAAAATTACTTATGTCATGCATAAAGTAGATGTCCTAACCAACTATAGTTTGTTAACACCAAATTTGTGGAGTGGTTGAAAAACTAGTTTTAATGACTCCAACCTAAGTGTATGTAAACTTCCGACTTCAACTGTAAGTATTCAGATCCTTTACTCAGTACTTTGTTGAAGAACCTTTGGCAGTGATTAAAGCCTTGAGTCTTCTTGGGTATTACACTACAAGCTTGGCACACCTGTATTTGGGGAATTTCTCCCATTCTTCTCTGCAGATCCTCTCAAGCTCTGTCAGGTTGGATGGGGAGCATCGCTGCATAGCTATTTTCAGGTCTCTCCAGAGATGTTCAATTGGGTTCAAGTCCGGGCTCTGGCTGGGCCACTCAAGGGCATTCAGAGACTTGTCCTGAAGCCACTCCTACGTTGTCTTGGCTGTGTGATTAGGTTTGTTGTCCTGTTGGAAGGTGAACCTTCGGCCCAGTCTGAGGCCCTGAGCGCTCTGAAGGAGGTTTTCATCAAAGATCTCTCTGTACTTTGTGGCGTTCATCTTTCCCTCAATCCTGACTAGTCTCCCAGTCCCTGCCGCTGAAAAACATCTCCACAGCATGATGCTGCCACCACCATGCTTCACCATAAGTATGGTTCCAGGATTCCTCCAGACGTGACGCTTGGCATTCAGGCCAAAGAGTTCAATCCTGGTTTCATCAGACCAGGGAATCTTGTTTCTCATGGTCTGAGTCCTTTAGGTGCCTTTTGACAAACTCCAAGCGGGCTGTCGTGGATTTTACTGAGGAGTGGCTTCCGTCTGGCCACTCTACCATAAAGGCCTGATTGGTGGAGTGCTGCAGAGATGGTTGTCCTTCTGGAAGGTTCTCCCATCTCCACAGAGGAACTCTGGAGCTCTGTCAGAGTGACCATCAGGTTCTTGGTCACCTCCCTGACCAAGGCCCTCCCCGATTGCTCAGTATGGCCGGGCGGCCAGCTCTAGGAAGAGTCTTGGTGGTTCCAAACTTCTTCCGTTTAAGAATGATGGAGGCCACTGTGCTCTTGGGGACCTTTAATGCTGCAGACATTTTTTGGTACCCTTCCCCAGTTATGTGCCTCGACAAAATCCTGTCTCGGAGCTCTACGGACAATTCCTTCGACCTCATGGCTTGGGTTTTGCTCTGACATGCACTGTCAACTGTGGGACCTTAAATAGACAGGTATGTACCTTTCCAAATCATGTCCAATCAATTGAATACACACAGTTGGACTCCAATCAAGTTGTAGAAACATCTAATTAATGATAAATGTAAAAAAGATGCACCTGAACTCAATTTCGAGTCTGAATACTTATGTAAATAAGGTTTACTGTATCTGCTTTGTAATTATAGGGTATTATGTGTAGATTGATGAGGAAAATGTTTAATTTAATCAATTTTAGAATAAGTCTGTCACGTAACAAAATGTGGAATAAGTCAACGAGTCTGAATACTTTCCGAATGCACTGTATATCAACCCCTACAAAAATGTCCATTAATTATAATCCATATTATAATTCACATTTCCTATTGCTGCAGGATTATTTTCCTGCTGTAGCAAACTGGCTCAAATTAAGATCCTACATCTGTATCCTCTCTGTGTGAGCTATAGTGAACAGCGAAGAAGATGGGAGAATTAGCTATTCAATGGAGATGGGAGAATTAGGCTATTCAACGGCAAGTGTGGGGAGAGGAGTGGGGGAGAAGGACACACAAAATGAGATGTGTTTGTTCAGGACTGACAGATGTGCCACCATGAAAAGCAATCTGCATGTGTGCAATACTGAAATCCGATTACATTTCTCGTTGTTGTTTTCTTTTTAGGTGAGAGCGAGCGGCTGGCAAAACAGATGCGGTAATCAAGATACAGTCAACAACGTGTTATTGCCAAGACGAGGGAGTTACAAGATATGATCCAGTCAGCCATTTAGTTCTCCTTTCCCTGATAATAACACCAGAGACTGGTGGAGGTCTGGTCTGGTTTCTTAGAGAGGGTATTTTCTCTAGACCTGGGAGGTTCAGTATATAGCCAGGTTGTAAAGTTATATTTCTATGGGGCAGGCCAGTAATAGCAGCTGGTCCATTCTCTAAGCCTGGGTATAGATTTATGTCCTACTGGGAAGAAATGTATCTATTGCACTGCAGCTGCCCCTCCATCACGTGTGATAAAACAATGAGTATCGGGGATGAGGAGCAGCTAGCAGTGTATATCTGCCCTTCTTTAGCATTCCTCTTCCTGGGGGTGAGAGGGGAGAGGAAGCAGTGTGTGTCACGCACTCACATGCACACACATAAGCAAACACATGGACGTATGCGCACACACAAACTCACACGAAGGTATGCACACACAAATACACACAGACAAACATAGACAAACAAACACACACACACACACATCTAAGGGGCTATGGAGGATGCAGGGGAAAAGAGCAGCTCTGATCTCCAGGGGGGACGGCGAAACCTATTGGTGTCCAAATCACTGTAATAATAGAACTCCACTCAATGAGACACCATTTTCCCATTGTGCCAATTTGCTTTAATCGTCTTCAATTTGAAGGCATTTTACAATTAAAATAGAGGTTACCGTGGTAATCCCTTTGTTGTAATGTATGTAAATCAAAGCTAGCAAAATCAAACCAACGTCCTCTTTTCCTAACTCTCTGTCTGTCTGTCTGTCTCCCTCTCTCTCTCTGTCTGTCACTCTGTATCTCTGTCTCTCTCTCTGTCTGTGTGTGTCTGTCTGTGTGCATGTTTGCCTGAGTGTCTACGTGCGTGCATGTGCGTGTGTGTGTTTTTGCCTTAATAATCCTACTACCATTATCCCATTCAGCAGAACAAGGAGAGAGGGGATGTCTGCCTGGCACTCTCCCAAAAAGAAGACACCATCTCTCTGGGAGACGACAACCAGCAATTCAAAACTCTTAGCGATGATAAGAGAGGCTGCTGCCCCTTAAACTAACAATGGGATCAGACAGCAAACTGAGCAGGGATGTATTCATTAGTGCACACTGTAGAAAAACGTATGAAAGTGTTTTGCAATGGAAATCGTTTTTGCAATGAAATCGAGAGTTGCGTATTGGACAAATTCAGGTAGGTACCACCCCATTTTGACCCATTTGATTCCGTTTGGTTCCTAGTGAATACACAGCAGGAAAAATACTATCAAACTCCCTGAGCCATCTTTTGTTTCCTATTGCAGCCAGACGGAGGCGGAAAGGTTTACACCGGTGGTATAAACTCACCGTACAACATACTCTAGTGGATATAGCCTTGGTATCAGTATGTCCTATGACCAAATCGTAACAAATGAGTCCAAGTTCATTTTCACAGTGTCCCAACCAGTCCCAATTACACGTAGCGTACCAAACACTGCCGCATCAACCTTTCTTGTCGCGCGTTGAGCACCAAGGTCAACTCTGTCACCCACATCAGATCTGTAGCCCGGAATAATACTATACAGGCTGTTTAAGGTGCTCAGGTTTCTATGATACAGAGTGAATCACACACTTATCACGTAGCCTATATCATTGTTCCATGCACTCTCTATTCCACATGTCACATAGACACACTACCACACGCCATGGGTCCAATGCAGCGCCACTGAAGTCAATAGTTAGCGGCTGCTATCTCTTCCTCAGGCACAGAAAGGCCCAATGACTGCAGAGTATTGATCTGAGAAGGTCATCGATGGAGAAAGAAACCAGACACTGAAATGACTGAAGATGAAGAGGAGTGCTGACGATAGAGTCTGTGTGAACCGGCTTATGTCATGAACCCACTTTTACAAACAAACCACAGGAGGCTGCTGAGGGGAGGACGGCTCATAACAATGCAATGGAATGTTATCAACCACACGGAAACCACGTGTTTGATGTGTTCGACATGTTCCAGCCATTACTATGAGCCATTCCTCCCGAATTAAGGTGCCACTGGCCACCTGAGACACACATACAGTGCCTTCAGAAAGTATTCACACCCGTTGACTTTTTCCATATTTTGTTGTGTTACAGTCCTATTTTAGGACCCCTTTAGGTATGAAAAAACAAATAATAATTATAATATTGAATTTGGCCTATAACCCATAGAAACACATTGAATAACACATTCATAAATGGCAAAACAGACAGTCAAAAATATAAATAATAAGGAATAAGGTTTTGAAGTGTCTGTCCTAATCTCAATGTTTCTTAGATTGACGCACGGGTACGTCAATAGACTCTTAAGGAGTTTAATGACTGTCATAGGATAAAACTGAGGATGGATCAACAACATTGTAGTTACTCCACACTACTAACCTAATTGACACACACACACACGTACACACACACACACACACACACACACGACTACAATGAACACTCTAAGTGAGTAGATATTGGTATTGACTGCTTCCATTAGATGCCTGCTGACCCCTTTCTCTGCCACACAGCCTCTGTCGAAAAACACTGAACACCCTCATATTTCATCCCAGAGACGCAACGCCCCAACACAGGACGAGGGACACGCTTTATTAGCTGTATTTACCCCAAAATTAAAATGCTGAATGATAGATTACCATCCACAAATGGGTGAAACTGTTGCCACAGTGGACAGCTTCATTACGGAACCAAAAATGATCCCAGTTGAGAATAACTTGATTATTACACGAGCTCAAGTCAAATAGCAGTAAATATAGAATTCTGTGAGAACCATTTTCAGGGACATTTCTATGTCTTATCTAACAGTGTGCTGGGCCAGTGAAATCTCCCAAATTGATTCCTTCTACCTCGGCCAGATACAAGATTGTGAGGCAGTCTGAGTGTTGAGAGACTATTGGATGAGGCTAATGAAAAACGGGCAGAGTGCAGATAAGCTATAGACTGTGTTTGACTCCGTCTTTCAATTCTCTCTCTGCTCAAAGACGAGTGGAGGGCCAGTTTACTCAGCACCAGATAGCAGTGATGAACCTGAAGTGGTTGGCTGCATGCAATCCCTTTATGAACTGTCTTAACCCTTTAACTGCAGCAGCTCAGAGACACAAGAGCTTTTGGCAGGCCTATATGTATTGGGCTAATGGTTAAGACGTTGGTACTTCCACCGGGAAGACCGGGATTCAGATCCCACCCGACATATATAAATACTGACACTCCATCCGTATTCTGTCCAGTCACTGCTTTCCATGGAACCTGAGGTGGACCGTACTAACTGATGATCCCAACCTGAGGTGGACCGTACTAACTGATGATCCCAACCTGACGTGGACCATACTAACTGATGATCCCAACCTGACATGGACCGTACTAACTGATGATCCCAACCTGACGTGGACCGTACTAATTGATGATCCCAACCTGAGGTGGACCGTACTAACTGATGATCCCAACCTGAAGTGGACCGTACTAACTGATGATCCCAACCTGAGGTGGACCGTACTAACTGATGATCCCAACCTGAAGTGGACCGTACTAACTGATGATCCCAACCTGAGGTGGACCGTACTTACTGATGATACCAACCAGAGGTGAACCTTACTAACTGATGATCCCAACCTCACGTGGACCGTACTAACTGATGATCCCAACCTGACGTGGACCGTACTAACTGATGAACCCAACCTGAGGTGGACCGTACTAACTGATGATCCCAACCTGACGTGGACCGTACTAACTGATGATCCCAACCTGAGGTGGACCGTACTAACTGATGATCCCAACCTGACGTGGACCGTACTAACTGATGATCCCAACCTGAGGTGGACCGTACTTACTGATGATACCAACCTGAGGTGGACCGTACTAACTGATGATCCCAACCTGAGGTGGACCGTACTAACTGATGATACCAACCTGAGGTGGACCGTACTTACTGACGAGCCATACCTGACGTATTACATTTGAACCTGCTCATCCCTTTTTGATGTGACCAAATACCAGGGAAAACCAAGGACTGTATACTCACAACAGTTACAGTATAGCTTAGGGTCTACTTGAAATCTCTGTATCCTCAGAAAGACACACTGGCCTCCCTCTCTGCAGTCCTCAGTGACAGTCACTGGGCCCCTAACCTCTCCTCAGTGACAGTCACAGGGCCCCTAGCCTCTCTTCAGTCAGTCACTGGGTCCCTAGCCTCTCCTCAGTGACAGTCACTGGGCCCCTAGCCTCTCCTCAGTGACAGCCACAGGGCCCCTAGCCTCTCCTCAGTGACAGTCACAGGGCCCCTAGCCTCTCTTCAGTCAGTCACTGGGCCCCTAGCCTCTCCTCAGTCAGTCACCGGGCCCCTAGCCTCTCCTCAGTGACAGCTACAGGGCCCCTAGCCTCTCCTCAGTGACAGTCACAGGGCCCCTAGCCTCTCCTCAGTCAGTCACTGGGCCCCTAGCCTCTCCTCAGTCAGTCACTGGGCCCCTAGCCTCCCCTCAGTCAGTCACTGGGCCCCTAGCCTCTTTGTCTGACCCTGTCAGGGAAAAAAGACACTGACAAAACGAAGAAAAAGGAAAGGCCTCTCCTGACAGTGCGGATACTCCCATTCAAACGCAAAAATCCAATACTAAAGTTCTCCAGACTTCCAACCGTCAAGTCAACGAGACAGGATTTGTAAGGATGGCCTCGCAAGACTACTGGGCCCCTAATAGTGCCAGTACTCCCTTCCAATCCCTTCCTCCAAGGCCTTGGCTAGCCTCCAGCCCTCTCACAGCCCAGCATCTACATTCACATGATAACAGGGTTAGGGAAAGGAGCCAGGTCTCTCAGTGACAGGCAGTGCTGAGTAAACTAGAGAGATACAGTGTACAACAGACTCAGAGAGCCCCGGAGGCCCCAGATACCGTGCTACCTACCACAGTGCTACTGTCACAGCATTCAGTGGAAAAAGCCGAGCCTAACACATTGGCAAGTGTCTCAGAGAAAGAGAGAGGGAGATGTCGAGACACATGAGGGTATCCTTACTAGTGTGCTCCTTAGAGCTATCCGTGTTGAGTCACAACATGAACCAGATTTAGGGGCTAAAACTAGTGTGAGTTATATTTTTCCTCTGTCATAACGTTCCTGTCTGACTGAGGATGACACGTCGAATGCGGAGTAGTATGGAGTCGTCATCCTCATACTGCAATTCCACTGATTATGAAGCTGGTAACGATTCCTGGGACCACCTGTACGTAAAATGTATGCACGCATGACTTTCGCTTGTACGATTATAAATGCAGACAAGCTTAGCATAGAGACTTACATCTGCATTTCAATGGAGGGGTGGAGGAAGATATGAAAGGTCTGCAAAGACATCCACAGACTGCTGTGGAGGGGAGATGTGACGGGCTTCATGATGATGGGGTATGAATCCACAGGGAACCATGGTAACGAGCCTACTACTCTATTCCTGTGATGCATTGACAAAAGACATGTGCCGCCATGATGGCCTCTTTATCTTGAAAGAGCTTGAATTTAACTGTTCTTTTCATCCTCTAACGTGTCGCGTCGGAAGTCCTCTCTTTGTACCCAAAACAAGTCATTCAACCTATGTACATGCGATTCCATGTCTACTGTTATGTTGCGATATCAAACCCTGTCACAGTCATCAATGGTCCACTTGTTAAAGGATACAGCTGAATTAAAATTGTGCGCTTGGGATTGGAGGATGGTGTCTGGCTGTATCCAGGGGGCTGTATGCCTGGGAGGGGAGGAGAGAGAGGATACCAGCGGGACTCATTGGTACCCCCCCCCCCCCCCCCC
>QNTS01004941.1:1721-18035 GCA_003317085.1 Hucho hucho
CTAGAACAGTCATAGTATACCTCAATAGATTACTATGATTCTAGAACAGTCATAGTATACCTCAATAGATTACTATGATTCTAGAACAGTCATAGTATACCTCAATAGATTACTATGATTCTAGAACAGTCATAGTATACCTCAATAGACTACTATGATTGAAGGACAGTCATAGTTTACCTCAATAGCTTACTATGATTGTAGGATATTCATAGTTTACCTCAATAGCTTACTATGATTGTAGGATATTCATAGTTTACCTCAATAGATTACTATGATTGTAGGACAGTCATAGTGTACCTCAATAGCTTACTATGATTGTAGGACAGTCATAGTGTACCTCAATAGCTTACTATGATTGTAGGACAGTCATAGTATACCTCAATAGATTACTATGATTGTAGGACAGTCATAGTATACCTCAATAGATTACTACAGTTGGAGGACAATCATTCCTCATTGGAAAGTAAAGCAAACAAAACAACACAAAAGCCAAATTGTTCACTCAGTTTGTTGGAAATGTTTTTGTTAAACCTTCTGTGAACGTGAAAGCTGGAATATTAATACTGTGGTTCTAAAGGGACAGATGTGAGATAAATAGTCCAGAATCATGAAGAATTCTTCAAACAGAGTTCTGCCTGTAAACATTATGAGGAAGAGTGTTCTTGTGTTCTGTGGTGTATTAGATAGCAGGCTCTTCCACCAGAGATTGATGATAGTAAATAACAATGTAATTGCTCATGGAGGAGAGAGGGAGAACACACACAGACTTCTGTGTCTTATTGTAAACCCACTACACACAGAGGACACACACACACCTCCGTGTCATTGCTGTAAACCCACTGCACACAGAGGACACACACACACACACCTCCGTCTCATTGCTGTAAACCCATGCACACAGAGGACACACACACACATACTGTACTTCTGTCTGACCACAACCCCCAAACATGGACTGATAGACATTCTACTCTGCCATCTTGGGTGGGGTCTCCATCCCCCTCTCTCTCACCGGGTTGTACAGTATTCTTCTGGTGAGGAGTTCTGACAGTGCACTGGAAGTTTTCATTCCTTTATGAGACCTTGTAGGTTTTATTTCACTTCATATGAATGATGTTCCGTGTCCACACATGGACGGGATCACATGCATTAACGGATTCACACGCAGGCACACACACACACACACGCAGGCACACACACACACACACACACACACACACACACACACACACACACACACACACACACACACACACACACACACACACACACACACACACACACACACACACACACACACACACACAATATCAACCTAACACGTCTTCGTGAGGCAATACCTGAAATCAATCAGTAGCAACTCTTCAGAAACCTCAGAACCTGTTTCCAGAAACAAAGCAAAACAGAAACGATGAGAGTTTGAGTGCTGCTGCTGCAGTTAGTGAATCCACCTTCTACAGCTAGCTTTGCATATGAGCTCAGCACTTCTGGCAGGCATCGCTCTCTCCCTGGCCTGGGCCTGCTCTGAACCTGTGCCAGTCTGCACTGCTGTTCTCATTATCTAGCACCACAATGGCTCTCCTCTACCGCTCCACGGCTACATGGAATGTCATCATAACACTAACATTCTCTCGCTCTCTCTCTCTCTCTCTCTCTCTCTCTCTCTCTCTCTCTCTCTCTCTCTCTCTCTCTCTCTCTCTCTCTCTCTCTCTCTCAGCTCTAAGGCCATGGAAACTGGGGCAATGGAAAGCCCCTAGCTGCCTACTTTGCTTTCAAATGCTTAATTTAAGGCAATGGCTAATTCATTTCACCATACACTGCAATCATATCAAGCAATCTGAATAAGGAACAATAGAGCTTTGTGTATGAGGTTATTATGCACCACAGAGTGTAGATTACTTTAAGAGATTAGGGGTGTATAGAAGTAGAATTACAACAGATAGACAACAATGTAAACAAGCTATGCTAGAAAATATCTGTTCCATACTCACTTCTCTTCAGCACAAATAAAACATCATCAGGTACGTTCGCTTTGAAGAGATGCAGAGTGACAAAACAATGTCACAGTCACCCTCTTCACCAACCACCAATCCCCATCTAGCTGCCTACCATCCCACTGTGGCAGTTTGACATACATTTGATATCCATTTAGGGTGTGGTGTGTCCCAAACGGCACCCTTATTCCCTATATAGTGCGCTACTTTTGACCCGGAGCTCCATTGGGCCCTGTTTAAAAGCAGTGCACTGTATAAAGACTAGAGGTACCATTTTGGACGCAGACGTTAACTCCGTGTGGATGGGAACCTAGCAGGTTCTGGGATCTGACTGGATATACAGTACACCCCAGACACACCATGGGGAGGAGGGGTTTGGAATACCATGAAGCAAGACGAATCACACTCCACCTCCTGCATGGTGACTCCTGATGAAGTAGGGACTAGGGAGCACAGCACAGCAACACCATTTAGATATGAGGTTACTGGAACCATCCTACAGCCTTTTTACTTTTAAAGGTTTCACCATATTGTTCTACTTTGGAATTTTGTTTTTCTTCCCGTAAGACCTGATAGAATAGTGGAAAGATACCAATATATCCCAAAACCTCTGTATTCTGTACCTATGTGCTATTCAGTAAGCTGTTTGTAGTAATCATTACATGGTGGTAGTTGTCAAAAACAAGACAGATAGCAGGGCTGACATTCTCTCAGCTTTGAAAGTCACTTCAAGCCTCTATACAGTTAACACAGGGATTAATCACTCAGCAGGTCTGGGCTCTCTCAGATAGTGTACACTCCACAAGACCTGGGTTCAAATACTATTAGCAATCATTTAAAATACTTCATCTGTGCTTGATTGAGCTTTTCTGGTTAAATGTACCAATAGATTACTCCCAAAACTGCAAACCCCTCCCGTCTTGCATTTCAGGCTGGCTAAAGCAAAATTAAACAATTATTTGAACGATTTAAAATAATATTTGAACCAAGGTCTGGTCTGTGTTATCAGATAGTGTCCATGTTGTATACTATGGCTGTGAATCCATGCTTCCTATCAGTATACGCTACATAGGCCACATATCATTAATTCACAGATGTGCATTTCCACATTTCCTGGCAAGAGTGGACCCAGCAATGATCTTTCAGGCGGGCACAGCTGGTTAGATGTTCTTTGTATACGTCCACTGAGAGTACAGAAGAGCCAATGTAAACATCGTAATGGCCTTATACTTGGAGATTTCATGTATATAATACTATAATGAATGCTTAGTAATGCGTGTGTGATGGTAAAACATGTATTGTTTGCTGAATAACAATGACTGTTAAACTGCCAAGTGAGATAGCTCAATGCATAGGTATATTTATTTTCAGTCTTGTAATTCAGTGTAACAGTATTGGGACACTGATCAGTCATATACTAAATGTTGACCAAATATATATTCACTACCAGATCAACATATGTTACTAAGCACAGATAAATTACCATTTATATCTTGGCAATTTCCATAATAATAATTATTCATATTTATCCTGAGACTCCCGGGGAATACCGGAAAATATAAAAGTATAAAAGTGATAATGCCAAAGAAGCCGGTGATTGGAGAATATATTGGCACGGTTTGCTAACAACACCCATGCCAAAATACTCCAAACATCGGCTTCTCAGGCATTATCACTTAAATATAACACGCTAGCAAAATGTTCTGATGGCATAATATATGAGTAAACTACAGTAAAGAGGATCATGAGCACTCAGCTCAACAGAGATTCAGTGAAACTAAAAGATTCAGTGAAAACTAAAATCTGACATTGATTGATTTATTTATCAAGACGAGTCCCCCACACTGGTCTCAAAGCAATCCCAATCAAAACGGTGCTGAAATGATAATACACGACTATTGCTTCAAGTTAGTATAACAGTTGGATATGACTTTGGGAGTTTCACCAAGAATTTGATACATGCCTTCAATTGCATTAGCTTACTTTAGTCCAATATTTTCAGAATTCCGTTCATCAAAACTAAGGTGAGTTATCCTCTGTCTTTTTCTAGGACCAATGGCTATTTCCTCATCTCCTCACTCCGCTGCCGCCCGCCTCCGCCTCCTTGTTCCCAACAAGAGTTTAAATCAATATAGGCTACTGTTTTCTAGAAATCTGGCTTTTTTCCCGAGTTCGGACTAATTTAATTTCAGTGATGTCGGACCAGACCTGGTCTCGGGCTTCAGCTCACCAGCCTTGGGTCAGACTTGGATATCATTTTTTGTTCTGCATCTGATGAGAACTCTAAACTGCAATTTGGGTCTCATGTGCAGTCCTGCAGTGTCAATTATGCATGTGCTTTGAATTTATGGCGACTTTGTGTTTCAGTAAATATGCTAGGCTAAAGGCTTCCATGCCACAACCTGTTTGTTTAATGTGCTATCTAATTTTGTGCCAATCTGCTGCTGCACATGTTGTGTATTTTGTGGAATTTCATTAGTGTGATATTGGGGGGAACATTTTGTAATTTCCTGGGTCTTTTCTGGGAAATGTGAAGAGTGGTTCCAGGATCCTGGTTACCGGTGTTAATCCCGAGTGTGAATAACAGAATAAGCCAAATATATATCTGCAGAGAGAGAAATCCTCAAAGGATTTTCTCCAAGTCTCTGCCAACTGACATCCATTCATTTATTATATTATATTCCCCTCAGTTTCCAATACAACATCACAGGTGTAACGATGTATGCTGAAAGTCGGGAAGCAAGTTCAGGGAGTGAATACATTTAATTAATAAAATAACAAAACAAGAAACACGAACAGTGCACTGACATGGAACATGAACAACGATACCTCCGGACAGGGCCAAACAGGCAGGATATAACCCCACCCACTCTGCCCGAAGCACAGCCCCCACACCACTAGAGGGATATCTTCAACCACCAACTTACCATCCTGAGACAAGGCCGAGTATAGCCCACCAAGATCTTTCACATACTTTTTAGCGTTTGCTCGAGCATGCCTGAAGAGGAAGATGAGCAAGTTTTGCACGTTAAAGACAAGAACCATTCATAGAGGCTACTAGGAAGAATCCTTCAATGAAAAAAGGGTTCTTGGTAGAACCATTCATAGAGGGCTCTATGAATAACCCTTCATAAAGGGTTCTGCCTAGAACCATTCATAGAGGGCTCTATGAATAACCCTTCATAAAGGGTTCTGCCTAGAACCATTCATAGAGGGCTCTATGAATAACCCTTCATAAAGGGTTCTACCTAGCACCAAAAATGGTTCCCCTATGGAGACAAACCAAAGAATTCTATATGGTTCTATTTAGGACCATTTTTTCTAAGAGTGTAGTCCTGGACTGAAAAGCACATTAAATGTAAAATTACAAATGAACATGTTTTTTAGTCTGACTGGTTATCTAAGATTCTTCCTCTAGATAATTTCTGATAATTTCCTTGTAATCTGTTGTTTCACAGGAAGAATACAGTACATTCAGAAGTCCCATTCAAATTCCTACAGACGCAGAAGATCAAACCATGGCCTTTCCCTAATTACCTATTCACTAACACTCAATTTGGTTAGCAAATTCACAGTACAGACAAACAACTGTTGCAAATAATGTACCTCATGCATCAGATGAAAACTCTACTTTATCTGACTGCCTGTTACTCAGAGCCAGTTGCCGGTCATCTTGACTCACTGCTAGAAATGGAGCAACACAACTCATCCACCTTCATCTCCTTCACCCTAAACTCCTCCAACTCTACTGCCTCCTTCCTCAGTCCTGCACCCATCCCTTGGAACCGTGAGGGTCTGGTCCCTGGCGTGGTCCTGTCTCTTTGCTTCCTAATCGGCATTCCCGGGAACATCGCAGTGATGGTTGTCCTCTGTCGGAATTACGATCTATCCAGTTTGAGCCGGAGACTGATGTTGAACTTGGCTGCATCTGACCTGCTATGCCTTATCACCCTGCCTGCATGGATCCACAGCATTCTGTTTAGCTGGATAGTGGGTCGGGCTCTTTGCAAGTTAATGTCCATCCTGATTTACTGTAGCATCTACACCAGCTTGCTGACTATCACGCTTCTGAGCATCCAGCGTTACCTCCAGGTTCTGTATCCACAGACTTGGGCCATGCTGGGAGTGGCAAAGGAAAGGGGAATGCTGGTTGTCCTGTGGGGGGTAGCCGGGGTCCTATCTGTCCCTAATGGGGTGGTGGTGCGAGATTTGAAGCAGGACGAGAATGGACATTTCCATTGTACGTTTGTTTTCGTGTCAGACGCTCAGCAAGTGGCCGTGTTGCTCCTACAGACTGTTCTGGGATTTGTAGTTCCTTTCTCCATCATGGCCACAGCCTATATCCACCTTCACCAAAGAGTGAACCAAACAGCTTTTTTCAGGAGCCCCAAGATGACCAGATTAGTGACCAGCATAGTGGTGACATTTTCCGTTCTTTGGACTCCTCACCATGTCATGAATTTGCTGGGATTGTCAGCAATCGTTCTAGGGGATAAGGCTCTGAGCAGGGTCTGGGAGGAGCATTGGGGAATTGTTGGATCTCTGACCTTCATCAACAGCTGTTTGGATCCATTCCTCTACGCCTTTGCCTCCAGAAACACCCACCCACCCAGAGTACAGTACCAATCCAGTGTGACTCAGTAGTCACCATTGATCCCAAAGACATAATCTGTAAGATTTCGAGCCATCTCATTGGCAATTTCCACAGAATAATATTGAATATTGTTTTAAATCAAATCTGGAAAACATTTCAAATGTAAATCAGAGAGTATATTAAAATGGAAGTTCAGGATTTTACAACTCCTGAAGTGGTCTATGGGACAGGAGAAACTATATTCCATGGTTCAGTTTTATTTAAACAGCTACTTTTTAGGGTATATTAAAGGGGAAGTTCCGGATTTTACAACAACTGAAAGTGGTCTATGGGACAGGAGAAACTATATTCCATGGTTCAGTTTTATTTAAAGTCGATGACAAATCCCATATAATTTCCCCTTCAAGGCCTAAAATGTTCAACTGAAAGTGGTCTATGGGACAGGAGAAACTATATTCCATGGTTCAGTTTTATTTAAACAGCTACTGTTTAGGGTATATTAAAGGGGAAGTTCCGGATTTTACAACAACTGAAAGTGGTCTATGGGACAGGAGAAACTATATTCCATGGTTCAGTTTTCATTCATTATTCTATCCACTAGATAACTATCAAGGGAAGTCATAGGGGCATGTGTGCATGTTTATTAGTATTTTATGGCATAATCACCTTTAAATAACATCAAACCAAATATGGAGTTGATTTGAGTTGATTTGGTCTTGACATTCTGACAATTGCACAAATACCACTATCACTCCCATTTATTTGTATCGAGAGGTGGCTAAAGTTTGTAGTGGCTGTTTAGGGAAAACCAAACCATGGATGACTGTTTCTTCTGGCCCATAAATACTTTCAAGGTAAGGAAGTGGCACAGTGGTCTAAGACACTGCATCTCAGCGCTAGAGGTGTCACTATAGACAACCTGGTTCAAATCCAGACTGTATCACAACTGGCCGTAGGGCTGCGCACAGTTGGCCCAGCGTCGTCCGAGTTTGGCCGGTGTAGGCCGTCATTGTAAATAAGAATTTGTTCTTAACTGACTTGCCTAGTTAAATAAAGGTAAAAAAAGTATCTAACATAAAGGACTGTTGGGATTCCATATGAACACCCACACAATTGTAGCTATAGCATGTGGTTATTCTGCATCCCATGCTCATTACAGGGGCACTTCAGTTCATTCACATGCACTGCAACATGACAAGATTCCAGGTTGCACGGCAATACAGTAGCCCTATAAAATAAATTGCACTGAATAATGCAATGACATTTCATAACTGATCTCATACATTTACAATTGAACACCTTACAACATAATGGACTATTTGGAAAGACAACTGTACGTTTTTACTGTAACACTTTTCACTGCCACTTTTCTCTTGTGTTCTCAGCAGTGATGAATCTCTAGGGCTTCCAGAAGGCGGTCCCACTCATTGCAAGTCAAAAATGTGATTGGCTTATTCTGCTGTCGCTCCGAAATTCTACCCTAATACAGTTGATTGGCAGAGGCCTTCTGTACAATTTCTGAGGATCTAGCCACTCATCACATCCTGTACCAAAAGGTTGGCTGCTCCTCATTAAAGTCCCATAGATCACTTCACTATTCCCTTTTTGTTTATATAGCTCTACTACACAAGCTTCCGACTTACCTAACTTTGTTGTTGGAGTATAAAAACAGGGTTGGTTTACTCTTGACATTCCTCGGGTGTCCACCGAAAATGGTAAATCCGCTTTTAATTTCATCACGCACACAACAAAAACAACGCTATACCCCGAGGTTCTGGGCCCAGTCAGCTTTGCAGGTCCATCAACTCATTCAAATACCTATCACACCCAACAGTATCCTGTGGATCATGAGAGAACCTTCAGAAATCAGCAGAATGTTTATAACCTATTTATTGAAGTGTTATGTAGTGTCCTGTAATACTTGAAGTGAAGCACCTTTGGAAATTCATTACACATCCTTAAAGACTCTATATCGCATGACGCTGTACTTAATTTAACGTCAGACTCCTTTGGTCATTATAACACATACGTACATCAATGCCTTGTATCATATGACGCTGTATTTAATATAAAGCCTGACACCTTTGGTCATTCATAACACATACATACAGGCTTAATGATGTAAACACAAATGTATCACTAACAGCTAAAACAAATAAACATTAAAGACATGTTCAAACCGTACATTTCCTTGTATTTGTACATTTTTTAAACAATACAAATACATGAAGTTTCAGAAATCCAACGCTGCTGGATTTTTCACGCTCAACAGTTTCCGGTGTGTATCAGGAAAGGTCCACCACCCAAAGGACATCCTGCCAACTTGACACAACTGTGGGAAGCATTGGAGTCAACATGGGCCAGCATCCCTGTTGAACGCCTTCGACATCTTGTAGAGTCCATGCCCTGACGAATTGAGGCTGTTCCTAGGGCAAAAGATGGGGGTGCAAATCAATATTAGGAAGGTGTTCCTAATGTTTGGTATACTCAGTGTACATTACGTAGGCCACCTATGATTCACAGACATGCATGTCCTGATTTCCTGGCAAGAGTGCACTCCACAATGACTCAAGTCTTTCAGGGGGGCCTTTCAGGGGGGCACAGCAGGATAGAAATTGATATCGTACATCTCGTTGAGTAGTGAATAAGTTGAGTAGTGAATAAGTTGAGCCAATGGGAATTGATGGTGGTGATTACTGTAAAATACTTCCCACATGTATTAAACACTGACACAGAGAAACAGATTGAGAGTATGGAAGAGCCAATGTAAGCATCGTAATGGCCTTATAAATAGAGATGTCATGTATATAATGGTTGCTTAATGCATGTGTGAGGGTAAAACAAGGAACAACAATGGCTGGTAAACTGCCAAGTGGTTCTGTATAACTCAATGCACTCTGGATATTTATTTGTATTTTCGGGTCAGACGTAATATCAACGGGACCTGAAGAACTGTAATATCCCATGTTTCTCAGAGTCGTGGCTGAACAAGGACATGGATGATACTGTATATGGGCATCTAACTGTTTTTTCTATGCATCATCAAGACCGAACGGCAGCTTCGGGGAAAGTTAAGGTTGGAGGTGTATGTACAGTTGAAGTCGGAAGTTTACATACAGTACATAACTCAGTTTTTCACAATTCAGAGTAAAGAATCCCTGCCTTAGGTCAGTTAGGATCACCACTTCATTTTAAGAATGTGAAATGTCAGAATAATAGTAGAGAGAATGATTATTTCAGCTTTTATTTATTTCATCACATTCCCAGTGGGTCAGAAGTTTACATACACTCAATTAGTATTTGGTAGCATTGCCTTTAAATTGTTGAACTTGGGTCAAACGTTTCGGGTAGCCTTCCACAAGCTTCCCACAATAAGTTGGGTGAATTTTGGCCCATTCCTCCTGACAGAGCTGGTGTAACTGAGTCAGGTTTGTAGGCCTCCTTGCTCGCACACGCCTTTTCAGTTCTGCCCACACATGTTCTATAGGATTGAGGTCAGGGCTTTGTGATGGCCACTCCAATCTCTTGACTTTGTTGTCCTTCAGCCATTTTGCCACAACTTTGGAAGCATGCTTGGGGTCCTTGTCCATTTGGAAGACCCATTTGCGACCAAGCTTTAACTTCCTGACTGATGTCTTGAGATGTTGCTTCAATATATCCACATAATTTTAATTCCTCATGATGCCATCTATTTTGTGAAGTGCACCAGTTCCTCCTGCAGAATATCACCCCCACAACATGATGCTACCACCCCTGTGCTTCACGGTTGGGATGGTGTTCTTCGGCATGCAAGCCTCCCCCTTTTTCCTCCAAACATAACGATGGTCATTATGTGCCAAACAGTTCTATTTTTGTTTCATCAGACCAGAGGACAATTCTCCAAAAAGTACGATCTTTGTCCCCATGTGCAGTTGCAAACCATAGTCTGGCCTTTTTATGGCAGTTTTGGAGCAGTGGCTTCTTCCTTCCTGAGCGGCCTTTCAGGTTATGTCGATATAGGACTCATTTTACTGTGGATATAGATACTTCTGTACCTGTTTCCTCCAGCATCTTCACAAGGTCCTTTGCTGTTGTTCTGGGATTGATTTGCACTTTTCGCACCAAAGTACGCTTATCTCTAGGAGACAGAACGCGACTGCTTCCTGAGCGATATGACGGCTGCGTGGTCCTATGGTGTTCTTACTTGCATACAATTGTTTGTACAGATGAACGAGGTACCTTCAGGCGTTTGGAAATTGCTCCCAAGGATGAACCAGACTTGTAGAGGTCTTCACTTTTTTTCTGAGGTCTTGGCTGATTTCTTTTGATTTTCCCATGATGTCAAGCAAAGAGGTACTGACTTTGAAGGTAGGCCTTGAAATACATCCACAGGTACACCTCCAACTGACTCAAATGATGTCAAATGATGTCAATCAGAAGCTTCTAAAGCCATGACATAATTTTCTGGAATTTTCCAAGCTGTTTAAAGGCACAGTCAACTTAATGTATGTAAACTTCTGACCCACTGGAATTGTGATACAGTGAATTATAAGTGAAATAATCTGTCTGTAAACAATTATTGGAAAAATTACTTGTGTCATGCACAAAGTAGATGTCCTAACCAACTTGCCAAACTATAGTTTGTTAACAAGAAATTTGTGGAGTGGTTGAAAAATTAGTTTTAATGACTCCAACCTAAGTGTTTGTAAACTTCCCACTTCAACTGTATGTCCCTTTGTTAGCAACAGCTGGCGCGCAATCTCTAATGTTAAGGGAGTCTCAAGGTTTTGCTCGCCTGAGTTATAATACTTAATGAGTTATAATACTTAATGAGTTATAATCCTTAATGAGTTATAATACTTAATGAGTTATAATACTTAATGAGTTATAATACTTAATGAGTTATAATGAGTTATAATACTTAATGAGTTATAATACTTAATGATAAACTGCAGACAATATTATTTACCATGAGATATGTTTTCCCATAGCTGTCTATTTACCACCACAAACAGATTCTGGTGCTAAGACCACACTCAACAAGCTGTGTAGAGCCATAAGCAAACAAGAAAAGGCACATCCAGAGGCAGAGCTCCTAGTGGGGAAACTGACATCTGTCTTACCTCATTTTTACCAGCATGTCACCTGTGCAACTAGAGGCAAAAAAAACTCTAGATCACCTTTACTCCACACACAGAGTTGCATACAAAGCTTTCCTCACCCTCCCTTTGGCAAATCTGACCATAGCTCCATCTTCCTGATTCCTGCTTACAAACTCAAACAGGAAGTATCACTGACCCGCTCAATACGAGGTCCGATGAAAAGTGGTCCGATGGAGCGGATGCTAAGCTACAGGACTGTGTCTCTAGCACAGACTGGAACATGTTCCAGGATTCATCCAATAACATTGAGGAGTTTACTACATCCGTCACCGGCTTCATTAATAAGTGCATCGACAACGTTGTCCCCACAGTGACCGTTCGTACATATCCAAACCAGAAGCCATGGATTACAGGCAACATCCTCACTGAGATAAAGGCTAGAGCTGAGGCTTTTAAGGAGTAGGACACTAATCTGGACACATAAGAAATCAAAACATAAATACAGGACTAATATCAAATCCTACTATGCTGGCTCTGATGCTCATTGGATGTGGCAAACTATCATGGATTACAAACGGAAACCCAGCCACGAGCTGACCAGTGACGCGAGCCTACCAGACGAGCTACATTTGTTATATGCTCGCTTTGAGGCAAGCAACACTGAACCGTGCATGAGAGCACTAACTGTTCCAGACGACTGTGTGATCTCTCTCTCCGTAGCTGATGTGAGTAAGACCTGGTTAACATTCACAAGGCTGCGGGGCCAGACGTTGGGACAGATTCACATACTGTCCCAACAGATCCACAAATGACGCAATCTCTATTGCACTCCTCACTGCCCTCTCCCACCTGGACAACAAGAACACCTACGCCCTCAGATCCTCTCAAAGCAGCACCATTGAGAGCATCTTGACTGGCTTAGTTACCCAGACTGTCTTCATTGACTGTTTTGACTCATCACATACACTTTATTATCTATTCTGTTGCCTAGTTACTTTATCCCTACCTATACAGTATGTGCAGTACATATCTACCTCAATTATCTCGTACTCCTGCACATCGACTCAGTACTAGTGCCCTGCGTATATAGCCAAGTTCTCGTTACTCATTGTGTATTTATTCCTCGGATTCTTCTTCTTCTACCATTTCTATTGTTCTCTCTGTCTTATTGGGAAAGGCCCGTCAGTCAGCATTTCACTGCTAGTCTGCACCTGTTGTTTACAAAGCATGTGACAATTAAAATTGTATTGTATATGAATTCCTGCATAATGCTATTGGGAAAGAGATCAATCATATGCTAAATATTGACAAGGCAATTTCTACCACGCATTGTGTATGGTACAGTGCCTGAACCTGGCTGGTTTTGACAATGGGGTATTGTATTGTTGCAGAGCCGAGGGGCTGTGTGAATAACAGAACAAGCAAAAGATATTTCTGCAGAGAGCAAAATCCTCAAAGGCTTTTCTCCAAGTCTCTGCCAACTGACATCCATTCATTTATTATATTATATTTCCCTCGGTTTCCAATACAACTTCACTGCATGCCAGACCTGAGTTCAAGTACAATCTCAGAAAAAAAAGGTGCTATCGAGAACCTTAAAGGGTTCTTTGGCTGTCCCCATAAGAGAACCCTTTGAAGAACCCTTTTTGGTTCCAGGTAGACACCTTTCCACAAAGGATTCTACATGGAACCCAAAAGGGTTCTACCTGTAACCAAAAAGGGTTCTACCTGTAACCAAAAAGGGTACTACCTGTAACCAAAAAGGGTTCTTCAAAGGGTTCTCCAATTGGGACAGCCGAAGAACCCTTTAAGGTTCTCAATAGCACCTTTTTTCTGAGAGTCTGTTTGAGTGTACTTGAATTCAGTACAGCCGAATAACCCTTTTGGAACACTTTTTTGTAAGAGAATACTGTTGGAAGTCTTTCACATACCTTAAGCTTTTGATTTAGCCAATCTGGAGTGCCAGATGGGTGGGGGTTGTAATTGTGTCACTGTTCTATTGGGTCCTTTGCCCCAGGCAAGCACAGATAAAGAATTTCAAATGACTTTAAATATTATTTGAACACAGGTCTAAAACTCCCCAGAATGTTGTGTTCCCCAGAATGTTGTGTTCCCCAGAATGTTGTGTTCCCCAGAGTATTGTACTCCCCAGAGTGTTGTACTCCCCAGACTGTTGTACTCCCCAGACTGTTGTACTCCCCAGACTGTTGTGTTCCCCAGACTGTTGTGTTCCCCAGAATGTTGTTCTCCCCAGAATGTTGTTCTCCCCAGAATGTTGTGCTCCCCAGAATGATGTGCTCCTCAGAATGTTGTACTCCCAGAATGTTGTGTTCCCCAGAATGTTGTGTTAATAGAATGTTGTGCTACTAGAATGTTGTGCTAATATAATGTTGTTCCCCAGAATGTTGTACTCCCAGAATGTTGTGTTCCCCAGAATGTTGTACTCCCAGAATGTTGTGTTCCCCAGAATGCAGAATGTTGTGTTCCCCAGAATGTTGTGTTCCCCAGAATGTTGCAGTTTCTGAGCACAGAATGTTCCAGATGGCACCATATTCCCTATATAGTGCACCCTATCCCCTATATAGTGCACCCTATCCCCTATATATTGCACCCTATCCCCTATATAGTGCACCCTATCCCCTATATAGTGCTCATAGGGCTCTGGTCAAAAGTAGTGAACTGCAAAGTGAATAAGGTGCTATTGAGGATGCAGTCTCTGTTATATTCCCAGGCATATGTTTTGAGTAATGACTTCAGGTTTACTGGGACGCTCTGCTCGTATTGTTCAGACTAAAGAGGTTTTAGTACCATTATGTGAAAGCAGATGACAATTAACATGACACATAGGCCCCTTTGCTTTCTCCAGAAAATCTCCTGTTCGCTTTTAAGTATAATCAATTCCACATTGGCAGCAGTTTTCACCGCTACACTGAGTGAAAACCCGGCTACATAGGCGGTGTGTGTCCCAAATGGCACCCTGTTCCCTATATAGTGCACTACTGTTGACCAGTGCCCTATATGGGAATAAGGTGCATTTTGGGACCCAGACAACAACATGCCACAACCGTTGTGACTAGGGAGTGAATTACATCAACCCACTTAGTTTACCAGCTCCCAGTTGAACTAGCTCTATAACTCTGGCTATATAAGAGGCAAGAGAGAAGCTGGTAATGTCAAGCTGTGGGTAACTGGTGAAAAGGAGTCAGGCGCAGGAGAGCAGAGATGCGTGGACAAGGTAATTTTAATAACGAAGCACCAGTACAAACAATAATACCACGAATAAACGGGCGTTAACAAAACCCGGCAAAAAAATAACCAGACGTCAGTAACTGCCTGAACAATCAAACAAACACGCACACAAACATGGGGGAAACAGAGGGTTAAATAATGAACATGGAATTGGGGAATTGAAACCAGGTGTGAAAAAATCAAAGACAAAACAAATGGAAAATGAAAAGTGGATCGGCGATGGCTAGAAAGCCGGTGACGTCGACCGCCGAACGCCGCCCGAACAAGGAGAGGGACAGACCTCGGCGGAAGTCGTGACAGGTAAACTAACTCTGGCTATATAAGAGGACAGAGAGAAGCTGGTAAACTAACTCTGGCTATATAAGAGGTAAGAGAGAAGCTGGTAAACTAACTCTGGCTATATAAAAGGTAAGAGAGAAGCTGGTAAACTAACTCTGGCTATACACGAGGACAGAGAGAAGCTGGTAAACTAACTCTGGCTATATAGAGGTAAGAGAGAAGCTGGTAAACTAACTATGGCTATATAAGAGGTAAGAGAGAAGCTTGTCAACTATGTCTGGCTATATAAGAGGTAAGAGAGAAGCTGGTAAACTAACTCTGGCTATATAAAAGGTAAGAGAGAAGCTGGTAAACTAACTCTGGCTGTATAAGAGGTAAGAGAGAAGCTGGTAAACTAACTCTGGCTATATAAGAGGTAAGAGAGAAGCTGGTAAACTAAGTCTGGCTATATAAGAGGTAAGATAGAAGCTGGTAAACTAACTTTGGCTATATAAGAGGTAAGAGAGAAGCTTGTCAACTAAGTCTGGCTATATAAGAGGTAAGAGAGAAGCTGGTAAACTAACTCTGGCTATATAAAAGGTAAGAGCGAAGCTGGTAAACTAACTCTGGCTGTATAAGAGGTAAGAGAGAAGCTGGTCAACTAACTCTGGCTATAAGAGGCAAGAGAGAAGCTTGTCAACTAAGTCTGGTTATATAAATAAGAGGTAAGAGAGAAGCTGGTCAACTAACTCTGGCTATATAAGAGGTAAGAGAGAAGCTTGTTAACTAAGTCTGGCTATATAAGAGGTAAGAGAGAAGCTGGTCAACTAACTCTGGCTATATAAGAGGTAAGAGAGAAGCTTGTTAACTAAGTCTGGCTATATAAGAGGTAAGAGAGAAGCTGGTAAACTAACTCTGGCTATATAAGAGGTAAGAGAGAAGCTTGTTAACTAAGTCTGGCTATATAAGAGGTAAGAGAGAAGCTGGTAAACTAAGTCTGGCTATATAAGAGGTAAGAGAGAAGCTGGTAAACTAACTCTGGCTATATAAGAGGTAAGAGAGAAGCTGGTAAACTAAGTCTGGCTATATAAGAGGTAAGAGAGAAGCTTGTTAACTAAGTCTGGCTATATAAGCG
>QNTS01004941.1:38119-50351 GCA_003317085.1 Hucho hucho
ACCCCTTGTATATCAACCCCTTATATATCCAACCCCTCATATATCAACCCCTTATATATCCAACCCCTTATATATCAACCCCTTATATATCAACCCCTTATATACCCAACCCCTTATATATCCAACCCCTTATATATCCAACCCCTTATATATCCAACCCCTTATATATAAACCCCTTATATATCTGTGATGATGAATACGACGCTTGTCAGTCGTTATCTGAACTCAAGGACATATGGAGGTATTTCAGCACACAATGGTGTTCACAACAATGTTTCAATGTTTACGTTCAGATCGGTGGAGGGGGAACTGTATGGAAAACGTTATAGTGTAGAAACAAAACAATAATTTATTTCTGAGACAAAACCCATATGTCCACGTCTCTGCCCCTATGTGAGCCTGGGGTAGTGTTAAACTTCAACACAAGTTACACCTAAGGGAAGAGGAAGTTTAATGTAAACAAAATGACTATATGTGCCAAATCTTAACATGAAGTCATTTATGGGTATTGTGCGTTTTACAACAAAGCTACAATACTGGGGTAGGAAACACTGTCTGATCAAGGCTACTAGCTGTCCATACAGTATCTGTAAGACGTAAAGGCCTAACACAGAGCAAACCTCTTAGTACAGGAAGGGGGTGCATTACCAAAATGGCGATGAACCTACTGGTTTATTACAGTGTGATTCCAGTGTTGTCACTATTTCAAATCATCCTAGTCTGAGGAAAATATACAAACAATCTATTGAGGCTTTCATCATTTGGTGTCATTGAATAGTTCTGATGCTAGCTAGTATGTTAATATAATCATACCAATATACTACAACGCTAAAGTCTGCCAACAGTGAAGAACCTGGCATAACCTCTTCAGTCATCTCACCTGTATAGGTTGCTATGGTAGCTCTTTTGTTCTTAAGGACAGCTGTTGTCTATTCTTTTTTTCAAATGTATTTTTCTTTATTTCCTGTATTATTTTCCACTAACACTACCCCCGCTCCCTAATTGGAGTAAACTAATGAACAACACTTAAGCTTCTACTTCCAACTTATACATGCTGTGTACATTTTAAGGACAAAATCTATTTTATATTTTGTTTGTTTTTAGTCCTGTCCTTCCTCTACCCTCAACCTCTCCCATCTCTTTCTGATGTCCATCCAGTTTGATTTATATTATACAGTTGGTCGGAAGTTTACATACACTTAGGTTGGAGTCATTAAAACTCATTCTTCAACCACTCCACAAATTTCTTGTTAACAAACTATAGTTTTGGCAAGTCGGTTAGGACATCTACTTTGTGCATGACACAAGTAACTTTCCCAACAGTTGTTTACAGACAGATTATTTCACTTATAATTCACTGTATCACAATTCCAGTGGGTCAGAAGTTTACATACACTAAGTTGACTGTGCCTTTAAACAGCTTGGAAAATTCCAGAAAATTATGTAATGGCTTTAGAAGCTTCTGATAGGCTAATTGACATCATTTGAGTCAATTGGAGGTGTACCTGTGGATGTATTTCAAGGCCTACCTTCAAAGTCAGTGCCTCTTTGCTTGACATCATGGGAAAATCAAAAGAAATCAGCCAAGACCTCAGAAAAGGAATTGTAGACCTCAGAAAAGGAATTGTAGCAATTTCCAAACACCTGAAGGTACCACGTTCATTTGTACAAACAATAGTACGCAAGTATGAACACCATGGGACCACGCAGCCATCATACCGCTCAGGAAGGAGACACGTTCTGTCTCCTAGAGATAAACGTACTTTCGTGGGAAAAGTGCAAATCAATCCCAGAACAACAGCAAAGGACCTTGTGAAGATGCTGGAGGAAACAGGTACAAAAGTATCTATTTCCACAGTAAAATGAGTCCTATATCGACATAACCTGAAAGGCCGCTCAGCAAGGAAGAAGCCACTTCTCCAAAACTGCCATAAAAAGCCAGACTACAGTTTGCAACTGCACATGGGGACAAAGATCGTACTTTTTGGAAAAATGTCCTCTGGTCTGATGAAACAAAAATAGAACTGTTTGCCCATAATGACCATCATTATGTTTGGAGGAAAAAGGGGGAGGCTTGCATGCCGAAGAACACCATCCCAACCGTGATGCACGGAGGTGGCAGCATCATGTTGTGGAGATGCTTTGCTGCAGGAGGGACTGGTGCACTTCACAAAATAGATGGCATCATGAGGGAGGAAAATTATGTGGATAGATTGAAGCAACATCTCCAGACATCAGTCAGGAAGTTAAATCTTGGTCGCAAATGGGTCTTTCAAATGGACAATGACCCCAAGCATACTTCCAAAGTTGTGGCAAAATGGCTGAAGGACAACAAAGTCAAGGTATTGGAGTGGCCGTCACAAAGCACTGACCTCAATCCAATAGAACATTTGTGGGCAGAATTGAAAAAGCTTGTGCGAGCAAGGAGGCCTACAAACCTGACTCAGTTACACCAGCTCTGTCAGGAGGAATGGGCCAAAATTCACCCAACGTATTGTCGGAAGCTTGTGGAAGGCTACCTGAAGTGTTTGACCAAGTAAACAATTTAAAGGCAATGCTACCAAATACTAATTGAGTGTATGTAAACTTTTGACCCACTTGCAATGTGATGAAAAAAATAAAAGCTGAAATAATCATTCTCTCTACTATTATTCTGACATTTCACATTCTTAAAATAAAGTGGTGATCCTAACTGACATAAAACAGGGAATTTTTACTCTGATTAAATGTCAGGAATTGTGAAACTGAGTTTAATGTATTTGGCTAAGGTGTATGTAAACTTCTGACTTCAACTGTATTTTTAACTGTGCTGTTTCACAAAAGTTCTGAACCTATATGCATTTTACAGACTCAGTAAATTTTACATTAGTTATCTTGTTTCTATTAATCCCACCCTTCAGCTCCATTCAGCCACTCCCATCTATCTCTGAACATCATCCATTTTGGATTTTATTTGCTATATATTTTTCAACTGTGCTGTGATGTTTCACAATAGTTCTGAACCTTTCTATTCTCATAGTTTCTACAGATTGTAAATTAAAGACAAATGTTTTGCTAACAGTATTATTATATTTTTGATTGATTGACTGTGACTTTCCAAATCACCCGGTATTGCTATCTGCAGCGTTAGTTCTAGGTAAATGTTGCAATTCTTCAGCCATTCCTGGACCTGCGACCAAAAACAAGCTACATATGGACAGTACCAAAATAAATGATCTAATGACTCTGTCTCTTCGCAGCAAAATCTTCAGAGCTGGGAAGGTTGTATCCCCCATATATATATAACAAGAATTTTGAATAATAATTTAAATGGAAAAATTCAATGTTTTGAATCTTGCGTCGTTTTGCGTATCAGTTCATAAACCATGTGCCATGGAATTGGTACATCTAAAATCTCTTCCCAACTATTTTGCAATCTATATGGCACAGCTGTCAATTTTTTGGTCCTTCAATGAAACTGGTATACTTTTTTGTTCATCACAATTTTGTTTAACCAATTTTGGTCTTTAAAGCAGGGCCGACAGACAAGTTCCTTACTTTTTCCCACCTTCCATTTGCCATTTTTGCGGTAATGCTGCAATTAGTTGTTTGTAATTTTGGGTAGAGCAGACATTTCCATATATTTTTGTTAGCTGCATGTGTGACATAACTCCACCAGTCCTATTTATGATGTAATTTACAAAGATTATACCTTTTTTGTTAAAAAAATGTATAATTTTTTTTTAGTTGAGGTTAACCACAACATTTGTTATATTATTTGTTCTGTCTTTTCTGGTGGATTAAACTGAAATTGCAACCAACTTTCTATGTCATGTTTTAAATATTTTGGAGTTGATTTCATTTTCAAATAACCGAAAGTGAATCTGTAATCTGAATAAATGGAAAAGGGCCTTTCTTGAACATGGGGTGAGACATTCTTACTAATTTGCTAAAGAACCAGTTCAGATTTAAGTATAACTTTTGTATGACTGACGCCTTTAGTGAGAGGTCTAATGCTTTAATATTTAATAATTTAATTATATAAATAGGTCTTTTTAATTTTATCTGGCTTGCCATTCCAAATAAAATGAAATATAAAAAAAAACAGGTCTCTAGGTGTAGGTCATAAGCAAATAGGTAAACTAAGATATGACTAAAGAGTTAATCAAGGTAAACTGGGATATGACTAAAGAGTTAATCAGGGTAAACTGGGATATGACTAAAGAGTTAATCAGGGTAAACTGGGATATGACTAAAGAGTTAATCTGGGATATGACTAAAGAGTTAGTCAGGGTAAACTGGGATATGACTAAAGAATTAATCAGGATGATTTTTTTCCCCATGGTAGCAAGATCTCATCTATTTTTGATAACTTTCTATAAAAATGTACTTGAGTGAGAATTTCTTTTTTTCGCTATATGTATACCGAGTGATGGGGCCCCGTCACCGTCAGACCATTTTATTGTATTTTTTAGTAATCCAATACGTAATATAGTACACTCATAATTTGGTTGTAATCCCGAGAGGTTAGAAAAAGTATCTACCTCCTCCAAGAGGTTGTGGAGGGATCCAAATTGTGGATTTAAAAGAAAACATGAATCATGAAAGCCCTGGATTTTTAACCCCTTGGTATTATTGTTGGATCTTATTTTAACAGCTAACATTTCGATGGCAATAATAAATAGATATCCGGATAGTGGACAACCTTGTTTTACTCCTCTTGACAGTTTAAAACTTTCTGAGAATTAGCCATTATTTACTATTTTACACCTAGGGTTACTATACATAACTTTAACCCATTTTATAAGAGATTTTCCAAAATTGAACTATTTCAAAGTCAGCTATGAATACCAGGTCCGGTTTCCCCGATTTTTCATAGTGTTCTATTGTTTCCAGTACTTATATTATCTCCAACGTATCTGTCACACCTTGATCTGTTTCACCTGTCTTTGTGCTTGTCTCCACCCCCCTCCAGGTGTTGCCCATATTCCCCGTTATCCCCTGTGTATTTATACCTGTGTTTTCTGTCTGTCTGTGCCAGTTCGTCTTGTTTTCCAAGTCAACCAGCGTTTTTCTCCTAGCTCCTGTTTTTTCTCAGTCTCTGTTTTGCTTGTCCTCCTGGTTCTGACCCTTGCCTGTCCTGACTCTGAGCCCGCCTGCCTGACCATTCTGCCTTCCCCTGACCTCGAGTCTGCCTGCCGCCCTGTACCATTTTGGACTCTGACCTGGTTATGAACTCTTGCCTGTCCCCGACCTGCCTTTTGCCTACCCCTTGGACAATAATAAATATCAGAGCTCAAACCATCTGCCTCCCGTGTCTGCATCTGTGTCTCGCCTTGTGTTGTTACAGTACGAACTGGCCATGACTGACCCAGCAGACTTGGACCAGCTCCGTCACGCTGTCTGCCGGTAGGGAGCTACCATTAAGAAACAGGAGGAGCTACTTCGGAACCTGAAGGGTTCTGATCTCTGGGGGAACGCCACGACCAGGGGTTCAAGGCGTTAACGGAGCAATTCTGTGAATTTGCTCACAGACACCACGCCATATCTGAGACCTCCCTACTAGTGGTGGGTTTGTTCAGCCTACACCGGCTCCCTGAGAACCCCCGCTTACCTCCTCCAGAGCGATATGCTTGTGATCCTAGAACCTGCTGGGCGTTTCTTTCCCAGTGCTCCCTCATTTTTGAGCTTCAGCCATCTTCATTCCCTTCGGATTGATTGAAGAGAGCGTATCTAATTACGCTAATGTCCAGAAGGGCACTCTCCTGAGCGACGGCTGTTTGGGAGCAACAATCCGCCGTCCGCCATAACCTGGAAGATTTAATGGTGGAGGTGAGGAAGGTATTAGATTCATGGACTCCCGGTGGACATGGTCTCCGACCGGGGTCCTCAGTTCTCGTCTCGGTTCTGGAAGGCGTTCTGCACCCTTATAGGGTCGTCGGCCAGCCTGTCCTCCAGATTCCATCCCCAATCCAACAGCCAGTCGGAGCGAGCGAACCATGACCTGGAAACAACCTTAAGATGCCTCATCTCGACCAACCCCACTACCTGGAGCCGACAACTGGTCTGGGTGGAGTACGCCTGGAACACTCTTCCCTGTTCGGCCACGGGACTCTCCCCTTTCGAGTGCTCCATGGGGTATCAGCCTCCGCTCTTCCCAGAACAAGAGCAGGAAGTCAACATACCCTCGGCCCAGATGTTCATCCGCCGCTTTCGGTGTACCTGGAGAAGAACTCGGGCGGCGCTTCTCAAGACCAACTCCAAGTATCGTTGACAAGCGGACCGCCGCTGGACTCCGGCTCCTCTCTATCGCATTGGGGGTATGGCAGAGGGTATGGCTATCCACACGGGACCTGCCGTTTCGGGTGGAGTCCCATAAACTTTCTCCTTTTTTCATTGGTCCTTTTCCCATCTCTAGAGTCCTTAATTCCACTGCTGTTCGTCTTTTGTTACCCCGTACAAAAGTGTCGTTATAGTATCGTCCATGTAAAAAACCTGTCTGATTAGGATGAATAATATCCAACAATACCTTTTTAATTCTATGTGCTATGCATTTTGCTAGAATTTTTGCATCACAACACTGTGTAAGAAGCCTCCCATTTTTCCAATGGATCTTTATTTTTACCACTTGGATCTTGTTTCAGTAATAATGAAATCAGACATTCTTGTTGAGTGTCTGATAATAACAGTCTTCTGAGTATATCAAAAAGGTTTGGTGTACCTCCAGTGGTATGCCATCTAGCCCTTTAGTTTTTGCGGGCTTACTTGCATCAAGAAGTTCCTCCTCTGTAATTTGGCCTTCACATGAGTCTTTCAGTACAGTTATTAATGTTACATTATTAATAGAAAAATAATCCATACAACTAGCTTCGGTTAGTGGAGATGGAGGAGACTGACATGAAAACATTGTCTGTTGTCTATTCTTGCATGGCATTAATTTGCTCTCTACGTTGAAGAATGGTATCTTTTGTGTATGACATAATTCTTACCAGATAGACATTATGTCATATGGACCATTAGCTTCCAACATAGGGATTGTTATAAAGATATTCTGTAAGACACAGATGTAACACAAAAGCTGTCATCAACATCATGAAGACATGGGCCCATGGTTTAGTTCAGTTCATCTTAATTTAACCAGGATATCCTAGTCCACTCAGCAACACTGTTTTCTCGAGAGTCCCCCATGGAATAGCGTTCAGTGTTACATTTGTTCACATTTTACACAATACATTTTGTAAGCTAGATTAAGCTCTTTGGTTGTTTGGATTGTCTGAATTCAGACAAACGTCATCAACGCAGTGAGTAGATGAGATCATGTTGGAGGAATTGTCTGCTAAACATGTTAAAACACGAGAGGACAGGACATGATGTCTCTCCCGTGTCTCTGCTGGTTTTTTAACGGATGGTTTTAATGAGCCTAATGACTCCATCTGTGTGATGTTCCCTGTCTGTCTGTGTGACTGGACTGTCTATAGACAACGTAACCCTGGGCATTGAGAAGGCCCTGGAGGTTAATTGGTCATGAGTGATGGGGCTCTAGTAACCGTTGGGAGTGACGGGGCTCTAGTAACCGTTGGGAGTGATGGGGCCCTTGTAACCGTTGGGAATGACGGGGCCCTAGTAATCGTTAGGAGTGATGAGGCCCTAGTCAAGTGTTATAATACCCCTGTCATGTTATGGTTCAGATCCCAGCTAGCACATTTAGTTCCTTGGAAGTTGTGGAACGTAAGTCTTAGCTTTCCCATTGGTTCAGGGAACGAATCCATAAGCTTCCTGAATGAAAAAAACATAACGTTTTTTAAACGTTCGGAGAACGGAAGTGAACATTAAGCCTGTTCTGGCAATGTACATTTGTAGGTTGCAGGGAGGTTCTGAGAACGTTTTACTATGGTTCCCTTAAAGTTTTCCCGGGAGGTTTTATTACCGTTCTGAGAACAGATATTATAGGTTATTTGAATGTAATGAAATAACGTTCTGAGAACAGATATTATAGGCTATTTGAATGTAATAAAATAACATTCTGAGAACATGTTTCAATAATACTTTTCACACTGCTAGCTTAGTTTAACTTTTTTGAACACAAAGCACAGATAGGACACATGGATATTAATTTGCTGAGGCATTTATTTTCTTATTTTATATAGTGACATGGCATCAATGAGATTAGAGCCTAAGATCTTCTGTTCTCTATCCACAGAATTAGTCCCATTCACCACCAGGATGCAGTTAGCATGCCATGTTTTTTTTTAACTCATACAAAGCTGTTCATTTTAGTCTATTCAAACAGACCCCATTTCAAAGGAAACAAGCACTCATTAAGGCCACCTGAACACACTTAACAAGATAGAGGACAGAGAAAGTTTTGTAGACACGGAATGGAGACTGTCTGAGTATAACTAGCTAACGGACTTAGAGCCCTGGAGACTGTCTGCGTATAACTAGCTAATGGATTTAGAGCCCTGGAGACTGTCTGAGTATAACTAGCTAACGGACTTAGAGCCCTGGAGACTGTCTGCGTATAACTAGCTAATGGATTTAGAGCCCTGGAGACTGTCTGAGTATAACTAGCTAACGGACTTAGAGCCCTGGAGACTGTCTGAGTATAATTAACTTACGGACTTAGAGCCCTGGAGACTGCCTGAGTATAATTAGCTAAAGGACTTGCCACACTAGCTCTTTGACCTGAGAAACACAGAGCTGGTGCGTAATGTCTTTCCTGGTCCCTGCTGTATGGTTCCATTCATTTTAAACCCTGTCTGGCCTGGTCCCTGCTGTATGGTTCCATTCATTCTAAACACTGTCTGGCCTGGTCCCTGCTGTATGGGGCCATTCATTATAAACCCTGTCTGGCCTGGTGCCTGCTGTATGGGGCCATTAATTATAAACCCTGTCAGGCCTGGTCCCAGCTGTATGGGGCCATTCATTATAAACCATGTCTGGCCTGGTCCCTGCTTTATGGGGCCATTCATTATAAACCCTGTCTAGCCTGGTGCCTGCTGTATGGGGCCATTCATTATAAACCATGTCTGGCCTGGTCCCTGCTGTATGGGCCATTCATTATTAACCTCAACATCAAAACTTTCAATCCAAATCACAATTCCCTACCTAAAACCTTGATGTTGGACAAAATTGCCTAAATGGACTATTAGTACCAAGGATTATCAAGAAAAAAACTTCTAACAAACCAAACCTGCAGAAGAAACACAGCGGAACCTGGAAATACCATCTGCAACAACACTGAGTGAGTAAAGTTCAGTCAGAACCTTCTTCTGAAGGCTTAAAGTAAAATATAATAATCTCTAGGGAACTTTGTTATATAAAGCTTAATAACAAGGCTACAAAGTACCAAGCTGCTAGGAAAGAAACTGACCAACAACTTCATTTAGCACTGAGGTATGAAGTGAGAGGTGTCGAAGCCTTTGAGCCCAACAAATGGCAGGAGTCTCACAAGCCCTCTCCTATTGTTCAGAGACCATCCACTGGCATGTTCTACAAGACATCTGCCTCCAGAAATAAAAGCTTATCTCAAATGGGTGTAACACCTACGCACGTTGCCTGCTACACTGCTGCTTGGATTCCACCTGGCGATCTGTTTACCGTCTGCCCCTGCCTGTCTCCCCCTGTCTGGTGCAGGTACCCCCACCACACTCCCCCCTCTCTCCCGAGCTTTCACTCGCCTCCAGCACACAGGCACTGTTGGGGCGAGTGACTCTGAATTTACAATGGCTAGCCCTAAGTCATTATATTTTTTTCCTTGTGCATTTTGCTATTTTGCTATTTGCCTCATAACTCCTTACCCAACTGTGGGACAGACTATGTTTGTTCCCACACTCAGGACTCTGACTCTCTATTGGTTACACGGACTCTTGGCCTCCCATTCTATTCTGTAAATAGGTATTGAATATGCTTGATCCCCTCTGTCGAAGACGCTTGGACCTTCTTTTTTGATATTTTCAGTGGTATTGTTAATAAACACGCCCCCATAAAGAAAATTAGAATTAAAAACAGGTTCAGCCCCTGGTTCGACCGTGATCTGGCAGAGTTACTCCACCTTAAGAATTGCATTTGTCGAAAAGCTTGGCACACGCATACTCAGGCTGACTGGCTCTCGTTCAGGCAAATGAGAAATAAGTGCACTCAGGCTATCCGGAAGGCCAAAGTTACTTACTTTAAGGAGCAGTTCTTTCTCTGTGGGTCTAACCCCAAGAAGTTCTGGAAAACGGTTAACTCTTTAGGCATCATCAGCAGTGGTGACGGTTTTGGAGAGTCTGGCGTGCCCAAAGTAAAATGCCTGCCACTCAGGCCCAGAAACTAGGATATGCACATAATTAGTACTATTGGATAGGAAACACTCTGAAGTTTCTAAAACTGTTAAAATAATGTCTGTGCGTATAACAGAACTGATATAGCAGGCGAAAACCCGAGGAATTTCTGTCCAGAATAATGTTTTGGGGGGACATTTCCTCAGTTTGATAGGCTTCCTATTGAAATCCATGTAAAATAGCTCCCAGATTGCAGTACCTATGGCTTCCACTAGATGTCAACAGTCTTTAGACAGTGTTTGAAGCGTTTATCATTGAACAGAACAGAACCGAACAGATTTCTGATTTACTGATTTCAGCTCAGGTTATGGATGTGTCACTGCAACCTTAAAGGTCCTGGGTTTGGTAAGAAGAATGCCCCTCTCCCCACAGGTGTGATTACTACATCTGAGGGTTTAGAGTTTGAGGTAGTCACCTCATACAAGTACTTGGGAGTATGGCTAGACGGTACACTGTCCTTCTCTCAGCACATATCAAAGCTGCAGGCTAAAGTTAAATCTGGACTTGGTTTCTCTATCGTAATCACTCCTCTTTCACCCCAGCTGCCAAACTAACTCTGATTCAGATGACCATCCTACCCATGCTAGATTACGGAGACGTAATTTATAGATCGGCAGGTAAGGGTGCTCTCGAGCGGCTAGATGTTCTTTACCATTCAGCCATCAGATTTGAACTCTTTAAACTGGTCATCTCTATGCCCGTCGCAAAACCCACTGGTTGATGCTTATTTATAAAACCCTCTAAGGCCTCACTCCCCCGTATCTGAGATATCTACTGCAGCCGTCATCCTTCACATACAGCACCCGTTCTGCCAGCGACATTCTGTTAAAGGTCCCCAAAGCACACACATCCCTGGATTGCTCGTCTTTTCAGTTCGCTGCAGCTAGCGACTGGAACGAGCTGCAACAAACACTCAAACTGGACAGTTTTATCTCAATCTCTTCATTCAAAGACTCAATCATGGACACTGTTACTGACAGTTGTCGCTGCTTTGTGTGATGCATTGTTGTCTCTACCTTCTTGCCCTTTGTGCTGTTGTCTGTGCCCAATAATGTTTGTACCATGTTTTGTGCTGCTACCATGTTGTGCTGCTGCCATGTTCCTACCATGTTGTTGTCATGTTGTGTTGTCTCTCTTGTCGTGATGTGTATTTTGTCCTATAGTTTTATTTAATTAATTTGTATTTTTAATCCCAGCCTCTGTCCCCAGCAGGAGGTATTTTGCCATTTGGTAGGCCGTCATTGTAAATAAGAACTTGTTCTTAACTGACTTGCCTAGTTAAATAAAGGTTAAATAAATAAATAAATAAACCCTGTCTGGCCTGGTCCCTGCTGCATGGTTCCATTCATTCTCAACTCAGTGATGCAGGGCTGTGTGTGGCCTGCTGCGGGGTGGCTGTGGTGTGTGTGTGGGTTTGGGTGGGGGAGGTCTGTGTGTGTGTGTGTGTGTGTGTGTGTGTGTGTGTGTGTGTGTGTGTGTGTGCGTGTGTGTGTGTGTGCGCGCGTCTTGTGTGTATATGACTGGGCGGCCATCTGGGGGTTAAGTAGGGGGTAGGAGTTGGGGGTTGTGGGCTTCCCTAACCCCTCTACCTCCCCAAACAGGAAATGAGCTAACCTCGCTCCAGCTCTTTAGAGATTCTAAGAGGGTAGTTTGCACTCTGCTGGTTACCTAATCCCCAAACATTCTCAGTGGAGAAAAAGGTGAAGAGAAATGCTAGAAAGTATCAAAGTAACAGAGAAGTCATGTCCTGACTGGCTCCAGTAACAGAAAAGTTATGTCCTGACTGGCTCCAGTAACAGAGAAGTCATGTCCTGACTGGCTCCAATAACAGAGAAGTCATGCCCTGACTGGCTCCAGTAACAGAGAAGTCATGTCCTGACTGGCTCCAATAACAGAGAAGTCATGTCCTGACTGGCTCCAGTAACAGA
>QNTS01004941.1:51186-67762 GCA_003317085.1 Hucho hucho
AAGTCATGTCCTGACTGGCTCCAATAACAGAGAAGTCATGCCCTGACTGGCTCCAGTAACAGAGAAGTCATGCCATGACTGGCTCCAATAACAGAGAAGTCATGTCCTGACTGGCTCCAGTAACAGAGAAGTCAACCTGGCAACCTGAGGACAACCTGAGGATTAATCAGAAACATCATTTGACTAGTTTGGACGAACTTTTCCGGTAGCTTTTTGGATTTCTTTGTCTGCATGTTGAACGACTGGATTACAGAACTCCATGGCGCCAACCAAACAGACTTTTCGGGATATAAAGAAGGACTTTATCGAACAAAACAACCATTCTTTGTGTTCCTGGGACCCTTTGCAAACAGAGGAAGATCTTCAAAGCTAAGTGACTTATTTTATCGCTAGCGTCCCACCGATCCCTAAGAGGTTTTAACATGTAATTCAACTTGAGTGTTTTGTCTCCTTAACGTTTAATTCAACCTGAGGGTTTTTTCTCCTTAATGTCTAATTCAACTCCTTAACGTGGTAGAGGTACCTGAGCGTTTTGTCTCCTTAACGTGGTAGTGGTACCTGAGTGTTTTGTCTCCTTAACGTGGTAGTGGTCCCTGAGTGCTTTGGCTCCTTACCGTGGTAGTGGTACCTGAGTGTTTTGGCACCTTAACTTGGTAGTGGTACCTGAGTGTTTTGTCTCCTTAACGTGGTAGTGATACCACACTGATCAAAGTTGTGCCTCAAATGGCCTTACGCTTTGAAGAGGGGAGTGAAGGAATTATTATCTAAATCATATGATTATCAGTCCTCACACACGCACACACACACACACGCACACGCACAAACACACACACACACACGCACACACACACGCACACGCACACGCACACACACACACACACACACACACACAGAGCCCTGGCGCTTGGCTGTCACAGTCCACTCCCCCCAGTGAGCTTTAACACGGCGGCTGAGTTCTAGATTGCATCCCAAATGGCACCCTATTCCCTATATACTGCACTACTTGTGACTAGGGCCCGGGTACTGCAGCGCACTATGTAGGGAATAGGGTGCCATTTGGGACACGGCTGAGTTCCAGTGCTATTAACCTGATGTCAAAAGATGCCAGATATCCCATCAGAAAGCAGACCCCGGCCGTGACACCACTAATTAAGCTGCTGCGCTAGTTACTGACCACTAATGAAGCTGCTGTGCTGGCTGCTGATGAGGGTTTTGGGGCCAGTCAGACAGGAACTGAGGCTCTATCACATGAAACAATTTAGACAGAAAGACACTGGGTAGCGTAAATAAATGTCTTAGTTCCATCTCCAAACACAGCTGGGCATGTAGTTGATGTAAGAGGAATCTTTTTCAAGACAAGGTAGGAAATGGATAAATTGACTCCACTGACTCCTGTTTTTCCGCTGAGCAATTTAAAAAATATATACAATACATTTTAGAAACATGGAGATAACCAGAACTTGTTCAGCCTGTAGTGCCCATAAATGTCAGAGCTGAAACGTGGTTGCTCAGTGGCAGGAAGTGGAGCAATACCACCGTGTGTGCTGACAAATGTTTGTCATCATCAGTTTTGTCAAATGTCCCAAACAAAAGAGACGTTCAGAGAAAGAGAGAGGAGCCATCCTACCCTGGTTTCAGTAATATTTACGTGACCCCGCCACAGCGTTTACACAGCAACACTTTATTACTTCTCTTCCTTTATTGTGCTCAATGAATCCATCTACTTCCTGCTCTTTATCGCCACGATGACCATAAAGCTTCATCTGCTCAGTCTAACCCCTGACCTCTGGTACCCCAATATATACACTGTTATATACACCCCAACATATACACGGTAAACTTCCCCATGAAACATCAAATCAAATTTTATTTGTCACATGCGCTGAATACAACAGGTGTAGACCTTACAGTGAAATGCTTACTTACAAGCCCTTAACCAACAATGCAGTTTTAAGAAATTACAACAAAAAAAAGTAAGAGATAAGAATAACAAATAATTAAAGAGCAGCAGTAAATAACAATAGCGGGGCTATATACAGGGGGTACCGGTACAGAGTCAATGTGCGGGTGCACCGGTTAGTCGAGGTAATTAAGGTAATATGTGCATGTAGGTAGAGTTATTAAAGTGACTATGCATAGATAATAAACAGAGAGTAGCAGCAGTGTAGATTGGGGGGTAATGCAAATAGTCTGGGTAGCCGTTTGATTAGGTGCTCAGGCGTCTTATGGCTTGAGGGTAGAAGCTGTTTAGAAGCCTCTTGGACCTAGACTTGGCGCTCTGGTACTGCGGAAGCAGAGAACAGTCTATGACTAGGGTGGCTGGAGTCTTTGACAATTTTTAGGGCCTTCCTCTAACACCGCCTGGTATAGAGGTCCTGAATGGCAGGAAGCTTGGACCCAGTGATGTACTGGGCCGTACGCACTACCCTCTGTAGTGCCTTGCGGTCGGAGGCCGAGCAGTTGCCATACCAGGCAGTGATGCAACCCATCAGGATGCTCTCGATGGTGCTACTGTGGACACCAAGGAACTTGAAGCTCCATTACAGCCCCGTCAATGAGAATGGGGGCATGCTCGGCCCTCCTTTTCCTGTAGTCCATAATCATCGCCTTTGTCTTGGTCACATTGAGGGAGAGGTTGTTGTCCTTGCACCACACAGTCAGGTCTCTGACCTCCTCCCTATAGGCTGTCTCATCGTTGTCGGTGATCAGGCCTACCACTGTTGTGTCATCAGAAAACTTAATGATGGTGTTGGAGTCGTGCCTGGCCGTGCAGTCATGAGTGAACAGGGAGTACAGGAGGGGACAGAGCACGCACCCCTGAGGGGCCCCGTGTTGAGGATCAGCATGGCGGATGTGTTGTTACCTACCCTTACCACCTTGGGGCGGCCCATCAGGAAGTCCAGGATCCAGCTGCAGAGGGGGGTGTTTAGTCCCAAGGTCCTTAGCTTAGTGATGAGCTTTGAGGGCACTATGGTGTTGAACACTGAGCTGTTTCCTTGGATACGTTTACACACAACAACATTGCATTGATGTCAAATCCATTGACATCAATGCACGACTAAGTAAAAATGTGACTTAAGTGTACGTTGGATTCACCCCTAAGTAAGTCATTAAGGGAAGACGAATTCCTCTGCACTCTCATCTGATTTACAACCTCTCTCTTCCGACAAAAACACAACTTAGTTCTGGATGGCATGTTTGAAACGGTTCCTGGCCGGCAAGCAGAAAACACATGGTTGATGATATGCTGAGTGACAAATCAGAAATAATAGAAAAATGTCTATCTAGCTTCCTTTAGACAGCTGTAATGTACAAAGATCCGGGGAGAGGGCTGAAAGCTTTTCATGAGCTCCTCCATTCCAGGGTTCATTATCAGCAAATGCCATTTCTCCCCAATAATATACCACATGACAACTTCTCTGTCCTGAACTATGGCTACCTTTTAGCTAGTCTGTAAAAATAACCCTATCCAATTTTATAGGTGTTTCCAAAGAAGGGGTTTGGGGGAATTACCTCCATGGACCCTGATTGGATGCTTTCTCCTGTGTGTGTGTGTGTGTGTGTGTGTGTGTGTGTGTGTGTGTGTGTGTGTGTGTGTGTGTGTGTGTATGTGTGTGTGTATGTTTGGTGAACCTGGGTAGTCTCAGGGCAGACAGAGACGTTTAAAGCCATGCTGTGTGAGGTATGCAATGGAAACACAGGGAGAGGCAACGCTGGTTCACACACTCTTTGACTTCAATTTGAGGTAATTGCCAACTAAATTGACCCATTGCTCTTGTTAAGGAAAACATTTGGAGGTATTTGAAAAAAAAAACCACCACATATGAAGTGTGAAATTGCCAAGCGACGTTGGCCATCGACGGTACACACACACTGCTCTATGGGGGGGGGGGCGCATTTTCATCCATTTGAACTTTAAACTCCGCTGAGGACATGTTTTGAAAACACAGCTAAAGTAAGTAGAAGCGATGACTGGTGGCTGTTCCATTGAGTCCATACAGTGTGCTGCGTTACGTTTCCAATGTCTTTGCAACACTAATGTCTTCTATTTCCACCTACTGGGCAGACCCATGAGCTGTCTATGGTTTCTTCTGACACAGTAGACTGTGACCATGTTGAACTGAGCTGAACAACTAATGTATGGCGAGAAGTGTACATTTTAAACCAGTTTAATGTGAAACGTAATCATCTAACACATCCTTTGGGAAAGCCTTAGGGGTCCACACTGTTACTGAAACGATCAATTTAGGTTTGAGACATTAAATGATGTAGACATGAGCACACATGTGAAAACGTAAAGGGGTTATTTCCTACTTTGGAGGGTTAAAGATAATTGCAATGGTTCTTCTAACATAGGGATCCTGACGCCTCGGGATCATGCAATCTCTCCCACCACAACCATTTACCACAGATATAGAATTTCTAGAATGGATATTCCATATTCAAGTCAATGGTCTCACGGGCTAAACCCTTTGTAGGATTTGTTAAAACAAAATTGGCTATTCACCTAATTTTACATCTTACCTCATTGGGCAGGGCATTCATAGGACTTGTAGGGGAATAGGCACGTCATGTCTGATGTGGGTCTGGGAAAGACGTGGTGAAAGTAAGTTAATATCAGTTAACCCTATAGTTACCTCAAGAGCAAAGGAAATCTAATTCCTACACTACGTCCCTAGAATGAATTGGTAATTAAACACCAAACTATGAAAAGTGAAGTGCTGTGTATGTACACTACCGTTCAAAAGGTTGGGGTCATTTAGAAATGTCCTTGTTTTTTAAACAAAAGCAAATGTTTTGTCCGTTATCATCAAATTGATCAGAAATACAGTGTAGACATTGTTAATGTTGTAAATGACTATTGTAGCTGGAAACTGCAGATTTTTTATGGAATATCTACATAGGCGTACAGAGGCCCATTATCAGCAACCATCACTACTGTGTTCCAATGACACGTTGTGTTAGCTAATCCAAGTTTATCATTTTAAAAGGCTAATAGATTTGAAAACCCTTTTGCAATTATGTTAGCACAGCTGAAAACTGTGGTTCTGATTAAAGAAGCAATAAAACTGGCCTTCTTTAGACTAGTTGAGTATCTGAAGCATCAGCATTTGTGGGTTAGATTACAGGCTCAAAATGGCCAGAAACAAATAACTTTCTTCTGAAACTCGTCAGTCTATTCTTGTTCTGAGAAATGAAGGCTATTCCATGCGAGAATTTGCCAAGAAACTGAAGATCTCATACAACGCTGTGTACTGCTGCCTTCACAGAACAGTGCAAACTGGCTCTAACCAGAATAGAAGGGGAGTGGGAGGCCCCGGTGCACAACTGAGCAAGAGGACAAGTACATTAGAGTGTCTAGTTTGAGAAACAGACGCCTCACATGTCCTCAACTGGCAGTTTCATTAAATAGTACCCGCAAAACACCAGTCTCAACGTCAACAGTAAAGAGGCGACTCCGGGATGCTGGCCTTCAAGGCAGAGTTCCTCTGTTAGCCGTTTACAGCTACAATAGTCATTTACAACATTAACAATGTCTACACTGTATTTCTGATCAATTTGATGTTATTTTAATGGACAAAAAATTTGCTTTTCTTTCAAAACAAGGACATTTCTAAGTGACCCCAAACTTTTGAACGGTAGTGTACATGTGTTAATCAAGACAGGTATTCACTTTCCAACTCAGCAGATTTTGCTCTCTGACAACGAGCTGCAAGGAAACAGAGACAATATAATATAACGCAGAATGTATCACATCTTTGGGACGGGGAGAGTACAGAGGCATGTGTGTCTACTGAAATGTGATTGACCATGTCCTTGTTTCCTGCGAGCGTCAACCATGGGCATTGGGCTGATGTTATTCCAGTTCAGGAGCCAAAGATCATCAGGAAAATAATAGAACCAAGAGCTGGAATGTTTCCAAGTTCAACAAACATGCTCCACTTATAGTACTTAGTCAACTTATTGTGAAGTCTCTGTCTTCACAGTTTATGTGGTGTGGCTATCAATCACAGATCAAATCTACAAAGATTCAAAGCAAACAAATAGAATCTCCAAAGATTATGTGATGCTGCTGTCAAGCAAACACTAGCCAGGAATCCAAACCGATGCTCCGTTATTTCACCATTGTTTCACTTGAAATGGAGCACATCAGTTTGGGATTCCAGGCTCATCAAGCAAAGTTTAAAGCAAACAAAATGGCGGGTGATAAAATCGACCATACGACCAACCCTTGTGCAACACAGACAGACGTGTGTAATGGTTTAGTCAAGTCTAGGTCGTCCTTCTATTACCTGGGGCCTCTGCAGGGTTTATGGTGTTCATAGGTTCTCTTCCGATAAATAATATTGGCAAACGTACTATAAATCCTACCCATAAAGCCTAGCTTCCTACCATGCCTGTCTGCATCCTTAATTGCACCCTATCCCTAAGGGTCCTGTGTAGAAGTAGTGCACTATAAAGGGAATAGGGTGCCATTTGGGACGCATGCTGGTCATAATTACTAACAGGACTACTTCCTGTTAGAACTCCACATATCGCTGTGCTGGCCAATTAAAAAGTGTCCTGGTGTCAAACCGTGATTTTATTTCAGGTTCTTGGTGGGCTCTCATTACTGAAATGAAACAACGTAGGCTGCGGTTAAAGCCTGACTCACCTATTGAAAGTCTTACTCACCTTTAGGTTTTATTCATTCTGAGGTAGCTACGCTCTTACGGGAAGAGAAAGTCCATTGTGCATGGTCGTAATCTGTAGGCCTGAAACAGTTTTCTTTTCTTTGCCAACCTGTTCCAGGAACTGTTGCACGTCTAACCAATACCACCGTTGTCTAGATTCTGGAACCCGGGAATTCTAAGAATATTCTGGCATTCTACAAGACCTTAATAACAGACCATCATTCTGAAGGACCGAAGGGATTCAGCAGAAACAGATTTCGTAATATTATTTCTCAGAGACATGAATAGATCCAGTTTGCTTTACTCAATAGCCAGAATGCTACTTGATCTGAGCAGGGATTTTAAGCTGGAGGAGAAGCGCTTTAAAGGAATAATGTTTATTTACTGAGAACTTTCTCAACAGGATAGAGTTTCAGATAAATCAGTTGCCTCAATACAGAAGACACAACATGCCACCATTATTGCAGTACAGGGGATCTAAACATGAACACATTCTCTGAAAGCTGTAAGAAACATAGCAGATCTCTTCTTTGTGAATCAGCCCCTCAGTGCCAATTCATAATTTATTCATCTAGTTTCACTGTAAATCACAAGTAGACACAAATATTGTGCCACAAAAGTCAATATGCCACAAACATCATGGGACAAAAGGCATAAGAGGACCAGAAACAGAAACAGTCTCTCCATACATTTACACAAAACTTACCAGATGTTTGTTGTAAATGAGCTCCAATTGATCACTTCTTCATGTGTAATTAATGAAGCAATCATGCACGACACAGCATGTGCGTTATACGGAGAAAACCGTACACTGTTTCGGAAAGTTGAGCGTGAAAAACTGTGAGATCTGGATTGAGAAATTGTCTACCAGTTCCATCCGATGTGCTTTTATCACTCACCTGGGACACGGAGCGTCCAACGGTTTTTTAAGGAAAAGGAGAAAGGATGTCTTCAGCAGATAGTTTCCAACAACAGAGTATTTGTCAGGAGCAGGTTCCCACCATCGCCTAGCAACATAAAATCACCTCTCACATGATGACTGTCAACATAACTTCACTTTCTGACCTCAGTTATTCAGAATATATGTTAAACGTGAACATACAGTCACTGAAATCAGGATCTATGACACTAGCTTGATAATAGGCCAACATAAACATGGTCTACACTACAGGTTTTTTGTGCGTATGGAACATTTCTGGGATCTTTTATTTCAGTGCATGAAACAGCCTAGTGGTTTTAGCGCTGGACTAGTAACCGAAAGGTTGCAAGATCAAATCCCCCGTGTGACAAGGTAAAAACCCACTGTTCCTAGGCTGTCATTGTAAATAAGTATTGGTTCTTAACTGACTTGCCTAGTTAAATAAAAAGGTTCAGTTTCTTGTTCCCACTCATCTGATTTAGAGATTTCATTTCTCATCAGGGGAGAAAGAAGTAATCAGAAAGTGGTGATTTGTCATACATTTTTGTTTTATCTACCCTTTTTTTTACCTTTATTTTACCTTTATTTAACTAGGCAAGTCAGTTAAGAACAAATTCTTATTTACAATGACGGCCTACCCCAGGCAAACCCTCCCCCAACCCGGACAGCGCTGGGCCGATTATGCGCCGCCCTATGGGACTCCCGATCACAGACGGTTTGTGATACAGCCCGGGATCGAACCAGGGTCTGTAGTGACACCTCTAGATCTGAGATGCAGTGCCTTAGACCGCTGCGCCACTCAGGAGATTTAACCAGAGTATAGCCCCAGAGGGACAATTGAGAATAAACATGCTTATTGATGCACTAGGTTGCACATTGCAGCATTGTAATACTACCAACGCCTCGATATACATTGAACAAAAATATAAACGCAACATGTAAAGTGTTGGTCCCATGTTTCATGCGCTGAAATAAAAGATCCCAGAAATTTTTCAAAAAGCTTATTTCTCTCAAAATGCACATTTCTCCTTTGTCAAGATAATCCATAAACCTGACAGGTGTGGCATATCAGAAGATGATGAAACAGCATGATCATTACACAGGTGCACCTTGTGCTGGGACAATAAAATGCCACTCTAAAATGTGCAGTTTTGTTACACAACACAATGCCACAGTTTCAAGTTTTGAAGGAGAGTGCAAATTGGCATGCTGACTGCAGGAATGTCCACCAGAGCTGTTGCCAGAGAATTGAATGTTAATTTCTCTACCATAAGCCGCCACCAAAGTCATTTTTGAGAATTTGGCAGTACGTCCAACTGGCCTCACAACTGCGGGCCATGTGTAATGGCGTCATGTGGCCGAGTTGTTTGCTGATATTAACTTTGTGAACAGAGTGCCCCACAGTGGCTGTGGGGTTATGGTATGGGCAGGCATAAGTGGTGAACAATGAACACAATTCCATTTTATTGATGCCAATTTAAATTCACAGAAATACCATGATGAGATCCTGAGGCCCATTTTTTAAAGGTATCTGTGACCAACAGATGAATATCTGTATTCCCAGTCATGTGTAATACATAGATTAGGGCCTAATGAATTTATTTTGATTGACCAATTTTCGTATATGAAGTGTAACTCAGTAAAATCTATGAAATTGTTGCATGTTGCATTTTTATTGCTGTTCAGTATATACCCAGCATATGCATCAAATTGTACGTGTAGACTTGACAGGAATAGTAGCAGAAAGTGAATATTGAACTGTTGGATTACATCATGAACAAGTTAGACTGCAGAATTTATTACGCAGAATTGATGCAATGATGTTGTTGGTCAGATCAAGGCGCAAGAACTCCTACCAATGTTTTCACCATGCTGTTCATGGTGTGTATGATTTCCTAACGAGTGACCTGTATCCCTATCATTCCACAGAGATTGATTTTACAGGAATAACTTTCTCTCTCTTCCACACCCCTCTCTCCCCCCCTCTTTCTTCCTCCCTCCCTCTCTTGTTGTCTCTGCCAGACGGTTCCTGTGTTCAACCTGCCAACAGTATGATGGATGACTTTAGTCTCTCTCTCTCTCTCTCTCTCCACCCCCTCTCTCTTCACCCTTCTCTATTGTTGTCTCAGACAATTCCTGTGTTCAACCTGGCAATGGTAAGATGGATGTCTTCAGGGGAGAGTGTAATGTGTGTGATGGTAGACCGTACTAACTGAGATGTACTTCAACCTGGCACTATAAGAGATGGATGGCTTCAGGAGAGAGTGTGATGTGTGTGATGGTAGACCGTACTAACTGAGATGTACTAACTGAGATGTACTTCAACCTGCCCACAGTGGACGCGTCTCAAATGACACCCAATTCCCTATACAGTGAACTACTTTTTACCAGAGCCGTACGGGCCCATTTTGGACAGCCAGTCTCTCCGGGGCCTATCTGGACACAGCAGCCTGTCCTGTCGCCCACCACACCTGATAAACGTCCTGGGAATATGACCCCTGAACCCTAGGGTCCCCAGCTGGTCCCCTGGCCTCCTGCTGAAGGCCACCCAGCCACTAAACCAGAGATAGCATGTCACTTTGTACAGTAATTCATTTTGTTACATGTACAATTTATGTCTAATAAGTGCTGCTATTTACAAGTATAACTAGTGACTAAGAGTTTTTCCTGGTCAGGGTCACAAGGTTGGGGAAAAACTCAGGGGCAGATGAAGTCAGAGGTAGATGAAGTCAGCGTTAGATGGAGTCAGGGGTAGATGAAGTCAGGGGTAGATGGAGTCAGAGGTAGATGAAGTCAGCGGTAGATGGAGTCAGGGGTAGATGGAGTCAGGGGTAGATGAAGTCAGTGGTAAATGAAGTCAGGGGCAGATAAAGTCAGGGGTAGATGGAGTCAGGGGTAGATGAAGTCAGGGGTAGATGAAGTCAGGGGTAGATGGAGTCAGGGGTAGATGGAGTCAGGGGTAGATGAAGTCAGGGGTAGATGAAGTCAGGGGTGACTTATGGGGTTTTACTCTTGGAGCCACACACAGAAACACATGTCTGTGTTTCTGTCACTGTGGCTGTCAACACATGGCCTTGTCTGCCTCCCCCGCACCTTCCCCTGCCACACCTCCGACCCCAGCCAGATTGTCCCCGTGCCCAGAGCGTCAGCGAGGCTGCTCCGTCTCGGTGGCACCTCCAGTATCGGTCCACTGGGCCACCAGTCAGGCCTGTCTGGAAGATAGTGGCAAGTGGCCAGAGTTGGAGATAGTGTTCCAGTCTTTTCCACCGCTTTTCCACCAACCACCCATCCTGTTGACCTCGTGGACACAGCTGCCCATATATGTTGATACCTGGAGCAGGCTGAGACAAAACAAGGAGTCCCTTTGTATAGGATTTACTCCTCTATCTCACAGACTGCTCCTGTTATCACACTGCCCTCTCAGTAGCTCCCAACTAGAATGTGTGCCAGTTCTTCTCTCTGCTACACAGACTCAGTTTTAACCCTTGTAGACTGTCAAAACAATGTCTCTAAAACAGACCTGAACGAAAGTCAAGATGTCTTCTGACCAGGGACAAATTCGTATCGACATGAGGACCAAAAACCGAATTATTTTCTTAAATATCATCATCAGCAGACAAAACGTATGAACCATAAGCCTCACCTCGAAACCCATCTGCTGAGTAAAGATCCATCAAGACAAGTCCCTGATTATGGATCCATTGAGATCATTTGAGATCCATTGAGATCCATTGAGATCATTTGAGATCATTTGAAATCCATTGAGGTCCTTTGAGACCCATTGAGATCCATTGAGATCCATTGAGATCATTTGAGATCATTTGAGATTCATTGAGGTCCATTGAGATCCATTGAGATCATTTGAGATCCATTGAGATCATTTGAGATCCATTGAGGTCCATTGAGATCATTTGAGATCCATTGAGATCATTTGAGATCCATTGAGATCATTTCATGTCCCCCAATTTCGATATGATTGCTTCCCCTTCTCTAAAGATGAAAATCGTTTCCAAATACGACCATTTTGTTCCCATGTTCACTGTCCTTGTTTGACTTGTCCTTGTGAGTGAAAGCGGGGCCTGGTCCCTGGAGGAGTTTTGGAGGAGGGCCGTCCCAGCTGTTTCTGTTATTTGTCCATCTGGTCCTCTGATGCATCCAGGCACCAGACTCCATAGATACCCCAGGCCCCAGCCCCAGCTCCAGACTCAGGCTCATGTAGCTAAGGCTGGGAGGCTATTTTCAGGAGGAGACTACAACGTTACCAGGGTGCTCTGATCTCCGCCCTTGTACGATATCGCGGGAGATTAGCATTTTGCATACATCATTAAAAACCTTTTAGTATTCAGTTGTTGCATCTCGAAGGGGAGATCCACCCAAAGAACCACTGAAAATATTCTGAATGGACTAGAGAATAATTCAATTCCTATATGTAGTCCTGTGTCATCAAACACACATTGGCCAGCCAGAATGACAGTTGTCTTTATATGCAATTAATTTTGAAGAAGAAAAAAGAAAGGAATTGAAAATAGTTTTCAATGTGGCTGACACTGTCCTACAGTACCTTGACAAAAATTGTAGGCCAATCTAGTCAAAAGGCTTCATAAGACTATTTAAGTTTGTTCCACTGTTAACTTTGTTTTACCGTATCTTCTCCAACTGTTTGTTGCCCTACAGAACAGAATAGAAAAGACCAGAGCAGAGAAGACAAGAGCAGAACAGAGAAGAGAAGCGCAGAACAGAGAAGAGCAGAACAGAGAAGAACAGAACAGAGCAGAGCAGAGCAGAACAGAACAGAACAGAGAAGAGCAGAACAGAACAGAGAAGAGCAGAACAGAACAGAGAAGAGCAGAACAGAACAGAGAAGAGCAGAACAGAACAGAGCAGAACAGAACCGAACAGAGAAGAGCAGAACAGAACAGAACAGAGCAGAACAGAACAGAACAGAACAGAGAAGAGAAGAGAAGAGCATAACAGAACAGAACAGAGAAGGGCAGAACAGAACAGAGAAGTGCAGAACAGAACAAAGCAGAGCAGAACAGAACCGAACAGAGAAGAGCAGAGCAGAGCAGAGCAGAACAGAACAGTGCCCTCCTGCGTCACTTTATGCACAGAAGATCTCCGCTTCTGTCACGGCAGCTAGGAGTGGTGGGTGTGGAGTCAGGCGCAGAGAGCAGAGTGTACGGAACAACCGACTTTAATGCGGTTGTAACAAATGGATAATGCCAGAACACACAGGCGAAAAAACAGAACACAAATAAGAGCAGCCCAAACACAGAACATGTACTAACACCAACAGAACAGCAAACAAGCCCGCACGAAAGGAGGCGGGCTTAACCGGCTTAAATAGCCCTAACAAACACAAAAACGAAAACAGGTGCAAACAATAAGAATAATCAACAGAAAGAAAATAGAGGATCGGTGGCAGCTAGTAGGCCGGTGACGACGACCGCCGAACGCCGCCCGAACAGGCAGAGGAGCCACCGTCGGTGGAAGTCGTGACAGCTTCAGAACAAAGTTGACTACAAGTACAAAGTTGCCAATGTCTTTACAATTGATACAAACTAGCAAAGTATAAAAAGATGCTTCAAATGAAAACCGAGACGACTGCATTAAAATACAAACAGAAGGCTATAGGTCTATTCCAATCATATTAAAATACATTTCATGTTCAATAAATGTAGTTCTATTTTGCTACTGTCTTTAATTTGTCGCAATATATTTCATGATGTGTAACCTAACGTGCGTAATGATGTGCATTTTTATTGGGTAAACATTAGAATAAGCCGCCTCGATATTTGCAGCCGTAGGTGATAGTATCTCTCTAGGAGCTGATCCGTCGTCAGTATTGTGAAATAATTCTAATGTGAGATCAGCGCTGAATTTTTTCATGTCCTCCAACGACGCACTTACAGTAGCGACTGTTATTTCTGCGTGGTGTTTCTGGGAAAACCATCTAAAGACGCACTTAGCTGTTCCACGACAGTTCTTTCTCTGTGGTGTTTCTGGGGAAAACATTTAAAGATGTACTTAGCTGTTCCACGACAATTCTTTCTCTGTGGTGTTTCTGGGAAAAACATTTAAAGACGCACTTAGCTGTTCCACGACAGTTCTTTCTCTGTTGTGTTTCTGGGAAAAACATTTAAAGATGCACTTAGCTGTTGTGGTGGTTCATTTCTTTACTAATAACAAGTATCTTAATTATCTATGTTACTCAACTAATTCTGATTATTCCGCCACACTGTTCCTCGACAGTTCTTTCTCTGTGGTGTTTCTGGGGAAAACATTTAAAGACGCACTTAGCTGTTCTACGAGTGATCTGAGGCAGGCGTTAGATTACCAGCATAGAAGTGCAACGGTAATGACGACAATTTTGGGAAATAGCTCAGAGAATCAACGAATTTGGGGAAACAAGGCCCAGAGCAGGGTTAGCTGAGGTTCCTGTTCCTCTCTAATGATGTGTGATGAAAACTGTCTTCATCACAAATGACACCCTAATACCTATAAAGGGCTCTAGGTTTGACCAGGGCCCATAGGGACCGTGTTGGGAATATGGGGCCATTTGGGATACAAACCGGCTTGGCTTCATATCTCTGCTTCACAGACACTGCATGACAGTCCCAATTCTCTGTACATTGGAAACACATTTCTGTGTCACGGAGAAAAAGGATACTTACACTGGCACAGGGCAATATTTTCTTTTAATAAAAGAATAAACATGAATGTCTTTTGTTGCTGATGAAAGATTGCCCCTTTCAAATGATTTACAGTGTGCCAAGAACATTTTCCAGTCTGTCCTTTCTGTTGGGGTTTGTTTGAATGCTTTAATAAATCCAACAAATGCTATTTCAGTGTCTATTAATCTGTCTCCCACTCAACATTTTTTACAGTGAATAAACTGTAGTGAGGCAGGAGAACCGTAGGTTTAGTATGTAAACATTGAGATTATACAGTAGCTAACGCCATCAGTCAATATCTATATATTCTATACATTGTTTCATCTGGGTTTTTTTTATTCCCTTTTCAACAAATGAATGTATACTATTCCAGTATCTACCAACTCAACATAATCCATTACAATAAATACACTATGGAGACGCTTTCTTTTTATAATATTATTATAATTACATGTTGTTTTTTTACACTCCAAAAACATACATACGAACAACAACTTTCAGACACACATAAACAACGACTACAACTCATCTGCACAGATCCACATGCTCACACCCCCATCCCTAGTGTCTGCATTATTGTTTGCCACTTGGCCTTAAATTGTATCCATTTGTTTTCTCTGTCGCCCATGTTATTTAATTAAAAATGTCCACGATAAATCATTAGATTTTTACATTGTGTTAATGATGGCGGGTTGATTGACTTCCAAGTTTTTAAGTATACGTTTTTTCAAGATGAGCGATGAGAGACTCTTTCTTTCTATACATTGAGATTATAACTTCACCATTCAATAGCTATACATTCCATACATTGTCTATGAAGTTGACCCCCAGCTATAGCTAAAGCCTTATGATGAACCTGCTATGTTTTGAGTAATATTGTACAGTGCTGTCAGATGTCCAAGTATGATCTTCCTATGTTGTGAGTAATATTGTACAGTGCTGTCAGATGTCCAAGTATGATCTTCCTATGTTTTGAGTGATATTGCACGGTGCTGTCGGATGTCCAAGTATGATCTTTCTATGTTGTGAGTAATATTGCACAGTGCTGTCAGATGTCCAAATATGATCTTCCTATGTTGTGAGTGATATTGCACAGTGCTGTCAGATGTCCAAGTATGATATTCCTATGTTGTGAGTATTATTGCACAGTGCTGTCAGATGTTCAAGTATGATCTTCCTATGTTTTGAGTAATATTGTACGGTGCTGTCAGATGGCCAAGTATGATATTCCAACGTTTTGAGTAATATTGCACGGTTCTGTCAGATGTCCAAGTATGATCTTCCTATGTTGTGAGTAATATTGCATGGTTCTGTCAGATGTCCAAGTATGATCTTCCTATGTTTTGAGTAATATTGTACGGTGCTGTCAGATGTCCAAGTAAGATCTTCCTATGTTTTGAGTAATGTTGCACGGTTATGTCAGATGTCCAAGTATGATCTTCCTATATTGAGTAATATTGCACGGTTCTGTCAGATCTCCAAAAATTATCTTCCTATGTTTTGTATAATATTGTACGGTGCTGTCAGATGTCCAAGTAAGATCTTCCTATGTTTTGAGTAATATTGCACGGTGCTGTAAGATGTCTGGACATCTCCCCTTCCACGGTGCTCTCCTCAGACAGGATTGCTCAGGTGATCCTGCAGGTTAGACACCTCCATCTCTGGTATGGAGGATCAGATCACGTCCTCCTGGTCTCATTCTGGGATCCATCTCTGGTATGGAGGATCTCGATCACCTCTCATGTTGCTTGAGGGTCTCCAGGGTTCCATCCCCACCACCATCACCAACACTACCACCACCACCACCGTCACCATCCCCACCACCATCACCAACACTACCACCACCACCACCAGCATCACCATCCCCACCACCACCACCACCATCCCCACCACCACCATCACCACAACCACCATCTCCACACACCCCCATCATCAGCACGTCAGACAGACCACCCCCTGCAGAGATACAGTTCCCCTTAGACAGATCACCCTGAGCAGAGATACAGTTCCCCTTAGACAGACCACCCTCAGCAGAGATACAGTTCCCCTTAGACAGACCACCCTCAGCAGAGATACAGTTCCCCTTAGACAGATCACCCTCAGCAGAGATACAGTTCCCCTTAGACAGACCACCCTCAGCAGAGATACAGTTCCCCTTAGACAGACCACCCTCAGCAGAGATACAGTTCCCCTTAGACAGACCACCCTGAGCAGAGATACAGTTCCCCTTAGACATACCACCCTGAGCAGAGATACAGTTCCCCTTAGACAGACCACCCTCAGCAGAGATACAGTTCCCCTTAGACAGA
>QNTS01004943.1:66939-80904 GCA_003317085.1 Hucho hucho
TGACCAAATACTTATTTTCCACCATAATTTGCAAATAAATTCATTAAAAATCCTACAATGTGATTTTCTGGATTTTTTTTCCTCATTTTGTCTGTCATAGTTGAAGTGTACCTATGATGAAAATTACAGGCCTCTCTCATCTTTTTAAGTGAGAGAACTTGCACAATTGGTGGCTGACTAAATACTTTTTTTCCCCACTGTATTTATATAATGAATATGAATTTGGATGGCAGAAATGATTAAATATTAAAGCATTAGACCTCTCACTAAAGGCGTCAGTCAAACAAAAGTTGTACTTAAATCTAAACTGGTTCTCTAACAAATTTAGTAAGAAAGTCTCACACCATGTTCAAGAATGGCCTTTTTCCCTTTATTCAGATTACAACTTCTCACTTTCGGTTATTTGAAAACAAAATCATCTCCAAAATATTATTTTTTAAACAGGCCATAGAAAGTTGGTCGCAATTTCAGTTTAATCCACCAGAAAATAACAAATATTGTGGTTAAACTAAAATATACTAATTGATTAAAAAAAAACTTTATTTTTTGATATTTTTTTTTTAAAAGGTCTAATCTTTGTAAATGATATCATAAATAGGACTGTTGGAGTTGTCACACATGCAGCTAACACAAATATATGGAAATGTCTGCTTTACCCAAAATTACAACCAACTAACTGCAGCATTACCATAAAAATGGAAGAGGCAAGTGGAAAGGGGAAAAGGTAAGGAACTTGTCTGTCGGCCCTGCATTAAAGACCAAAATTGGTTAAAGAAAATTATGATTAATAAAAATATAGACCAGTTTCATTTAAGGACCAAAAAAATTGACAGCCGTGCCATATAAATAGCTAAATAGTTGGAAAGAGATTTTCGATGAACCGATTCCACGGCACATGTTTATGAATTGACATGCAAAACGACGCAGGATTCAAAACTCTGAATTTTTCTATTTAAATTATTATACAAAATTCTTGCAACCAATAGACTGTAATATGGGGATGCAACCTTTCCAGCTCTGCAGATTTTTTTTAAGCTAGAAGCCGCCTCTTAATGAGTTCTGAGAGCCGATCTGTTATCCAACGATGATTATTATAATTAGGGTTTGCGAATAGCACTGTCCGTGACCATAATCCCCAAGTCTAACAGTATTTTACCGACATGTTTAATTATTAAATTCAATTATTTTCTCTTCTCTGTGCTGGAGTTCTTTTAAGAATACAAAAGAAGCCATCCACCCTTGATGGGCTACCAGGACAATAGACTCTTACCGAGTCCACCAAATGCATTGTTTTCTAGCCACATCTGGATGGATCCATAACGAATTACTATGGGAATAAATATCACTGAATGACAGAAATATTGGAATAAAGTAGGCTAATGAAAGCAACAAATTGTTGCTTACTGGAACACCCAAAGTCATCCAATTTTTATAATAGGATATTTCAGCACCGATTGGCGCAGCTCTTTTTATTTTCACTGAATCTCCGTTTGGGTATTGGTTAACATACTTTACAATTAGGATGTGGAAATGTTAGGATTATTTTGCTCTTCACTCGCAGTCACTTAGTAGCCTACTTCCGACCGGTCACGTTGTACAGCGCCATAACGCCTAACGGAAACCCAGAGTGTTTGGTTTTCTGTTTTTATTGGAATAGAAACACCATAATATTAATCAAATTAATTAAGCTACATTTCAAAAAATATGTTCTTACAAAAAAGGTTTTAAATTCTCTAGTTCAGCCAATATTAAAAACGGTCAAATGCTTCTCAAAGATGCCCTCTGGTGGTCAAACTAGCACTAACTAGCATGAATGGCAACAATGGCTGACACTTAAATAACGTGCCATAGAATTCTGCGGCAGCCCGCAAGCTGTGTTGCAGTGCGACACAACTTTTAAAGGAAGAACCACTGTAGCAGATCTACACAAGAAATCACACGTGTTTAATCCTCCTGTGTTCGTTTCATGTTAATTCATTCTGTGTTCCTGGTCCAAAATAACCCTCCCATTATAGCTGATTATAAATCCATAATAATACATATATTATCACCTAGTGTCGTGTTAGATCTTTTTATCAACTTAAGTTCTTGTGAACATTACACGTTTTGAACTTGCTATTCATGGCCTGTAGGCCTTATTGACCTGAGCTCATACAACTCATTTTTGAGTAAAGAAAGCATAATGTATGGATTATTGTGACTATAACAAATGCTCAGATGAAACATATTGTGCTATTTTATCACAGACTACTTTGTGTCAAAGTTTAACAAGGACTCTCTTCTCCTCACCAGTGTCATGATCAAAGATATGATCAAGAGCCTCACATACAGTATATCGTTTGGTCATTGTGCTGCCACAGAATGAATTGTGCGCAAGGCCTCAAAAAAGCTTTATATACCAGAGATGCAAGAAAAGTTCTATATATTATTGAAACAATGTTGCGATTGTTTGTGAGAATGTCAACAGGTGTGGTTCTCGTGGGGGAAAGATTATATTGGGGAACACCACAGGTGTACAAAAGTTAAATAAAACACCCAAAATGTATTTTATGTGTTCAGATGCCCTGTGTGGACAAAGTCATGGAACCTTATGACAATCAGATTAAATGAACTACATTTTTCAGAGAGAAAACTTGTAAATCGGTCCAATTCTACCGGAACACAGCAGGAGGGTTAAGTGTAACTTTAGTAACAATCGTTTTGGGGGGAAACACCTCAGAGATTTAATGATCCTCCTATGAAGGTTCTAACGAACTTCGCCTTGAGATGCTTTTGGGAAAACTGGGCGCTGGGCTTTTATTTTGGCTTTAATCCTTACAAATGGCTATCCTAAACCTGATTCAACTGCTGCACTACCATCTAGTAGTCCTACAAGTTTTAGCTCCATGACTCAGTGTGGCACAGTTAGGATTTGAAGATAATTATCAGAAGGTGTTGATAATCTGGTAAGGCCTTGGTCTAATCCTTTCTGTTAAAGATAGTTAGTCGGTCCCCCTCCGCAACACACAACTAACTAGTGGGCTTCTGGGCATCTCCGTCTCAGATCCATAGCCCACTGTGTGGTAAAGTGAAGATCAGGTTTGGAATATATCATCTGGGTCCTAGTTAACTTTTAAAAGTGCAGGAGTACCCCAGGGATCAATGTTGGGACCAATTCCATTAGAATTCACAAAATGTTCAGTTCACTTCCTGAATTGACTAAATTAAACGGAATTCACCCCAGCCCAGTTCAGGATCATTTGGACCTAGGAGGATATTTCTGGAACAATGTCAATCTTCAAGCCTGTTGGTCTGATTGAAAGGAGTTTAGCTTCCAGCCTACATTAATCATTAGTCAACACAGACGCTTACAATAAGACCTTGTTGCTCACTATTAAGTTATTCCAACGGTAGTCTGAATTGTTTCCACGGTAGTCTCTGAGTCTAAGAACCTTCCCTAATGTGTCTGGTTATTGGCTAAACATCTTGGAGTAGAATAAAGACCGATAGTGTGCCTCCGTAATGGCGCCCTATTCCCTGTGTAGTGCACTACATAGGGAATAGGGTGCCGTTTTTGGACACAGACATCTAACCTGTTTGGTTAAAAGGGTTTGGGACCCTATTCCCTATGTAGTGCACTTTAAAGACCCTCGATGGCTCAATTCAATCAAAACCACATTGCAGTATTTACACAGTAACTATTTTCCCATGGTCCAAAAAAACTGGCAGATTTCAGGGTACTGTATAAAAACCTAAAACTACTTCACAGATGCTTTATGTTTCCACTTTTCAGAGTATGAAGTGTGTGTGCAGATGCTGTGTTAATACTATGGCGGATAGCGTTAATCTCTTAAGCATTTAATTGTTTGTCTAAACCTGTTGTTTATGAAGCATGTGACAATAAAAAATATATTAATCTAACCTCACGATCAATTGTTTTATTCATTCACATATTTTACTCAGAACATGACTCCAAAACGGTGACAGTTTAATTTCTCTTTTCATAAAAAATATTTAATAAATATTGACTTTCAAAATATTGCCAGGATTGCAACATCAACACATAAAATACATTCTCATGTTCATAACACAAGGGTGGGAAAAGGACAGGAAATGAATGTTGCCATGATCTCATAAAGAGAAAACATGTTTGTCTTAATACAGAAACAAAAGAACAGTCTCCGGCAGCACAGAGCACTACCAAGCAGGGTCAATGCTTTAGCTAGCTAAATTGACTAAATATTTGTAAATAACCTTTTTTTTTTTTTTTTGGAAAAATAAACTTGAAGAACATTGTCCAACTGGGTCAACAACCAAAAAACACAAGTTTAGCTTTCTCATGTCCACTGTTTCTAGATTTTTATGAAATATGACCTATAATTAATTACAATGAGTGAAAGTTTTCCTTCCTAAAAGTATGTTAAGCAGCTTTTCCGTGTTTTAATGGTGTGGGCATATCATGTGAGTAGACCGCAGCCAATGAGGAAATAGGAAGCTTTATTTATGTTTTTAAATGGTCTGTTTGAGGTGTTGGGGGGTTTTCTCCCAATTTATGGCCACAAATACCAGTATAGGATGAGTCAACAGAATATGGACACTAACATCAAAAGTTGTGGTTTGTTTATTACAAATGTAGCTGGCTAACTAATTGATGCTGCTTCGTAGTATACCCCTCAAGAGTCCCAGGGCCAACATTCATAGTGCAGTTTTGCCTTTTACATAATAATGAATAACATTTATATGAACAGGCAGGACCTGATCCTAGATCAGCTCTCCTATTCTGAAACAATTTATGAATACAGGCCCTGATCGGGTTTGTGCCAAATCATGCATGCAATGGATTTGGCATGATAGCACAAACCGATCCAGGACTGTTGACCCTCTACCGTTCAAGTATGAATGGGGTGTCCCAAATGGCACCCTATTCCCTTTATAGTGCACTACTTTTGACCAGGGCCCATAGGGAATAGGGTGCCATGTGGGACAAGTCCTTGGTCTAGCTATGACTTTATGCGTGATTGATGTGTGATTTGGCAGAAGTTGGCAGATATACTTTTTTTTTTTTTTAAGTTTTCTGAGTATGTGATGAGTGACTTAAGATGCTGCTAAAGGCTTTTTGTTCAATTAGTAGTGACAAGCAAAATGTCTGACACTACACTCAATCTCTGAATCGTTTACAACTCAAAGCAACCATTTATTTGTATTTGTTTTTATTTCTTCTTCCCCCTAGCCTGCAAAGTCTAAGCAACAATGTATGCTGTAGAATCAAACAAAAAAAACAAAAACAATATTTCAGGCAAAAAAATACAAAAAAAGTTTTTTTGAGGGGGGGGGGGCATTTTGTGAAAGAAATGAAAAATGTCATTATCAAAAAAATAAACTAAGCTGTCAAAACCATCCATCTAGACACAGAACATATAAATAAAAAGGAATGATATCTTAACGCTCTTGATTATTATTTAAGTTAATAAATCAAATATACAACAAATGATTAATAAAAAAAAGGGAAATTTACATATCTACACATTCTAAACCGACACAAATTCTTCATATTGCGACGGCTGACATCGACCCCGCCCGCCCAAAGAATAAATTATTCTAAAGTTGTATTTATTTTTGGTTTAATTTCATGACATTGCTGTGGTATGAAGCTGAAAAGGCAAACAAAACTAGTTTATACCTAGGAGAGAGAGCACAAATACATTAAAACTATGTGCGTCTGAAATGGCACCCTATTCCCTACATAGTGCACTACTTTAGACCAGAGCCCTATGGACCCTAATCAAAAGTAGTGTGTTATATAGGGAATAAGGGTTGTGTTGAAATGTGAAAACACAACACCTCTTATCCTGCCAACCAAAACAACATTCTCTGCCAGTGTAGCCAGCTAGCGTTAAATTATCAGGGGCTAGGTCTGAAACAGCAACCTATTCCCTACAAAGTACACAGGGCCCATAGGGCTCTGGTCAAAAGTAGTGCACTATGTAGAGAACAGGGTACCACATCTGATGTACCCAGGGATTCATTATAACCAAACAACAAACCTTGTAGTCACAGAATAATGACGCAACAGTTTAGGAACTACGAAACTACAAATCCCAGAACACTCCCCCATGGTCCTCTTCAACAAGATCAAAGGGTTTGGTTGCACGGCAACACAGTGTCTACAGAGCGTGTCAGAAGGACCACGTTGCCGGGACGACCATAACGTCCAGGAAGGGGAATTCTTTACACAGCGTTTATTTCCTGCCTGCTATACGATGTAGTCCATCCTGTTGATGCTGTGTGCTGTCTCCAGGACCCTGTTGTCCTGTTTATTAGTCCAGTTAGGATGTTTGGAGCTGGGCTGCACTGTGGTCCTGCCGTCCCCGTCGTTGGGCCCGTTGGCCCCCAGGCCTCCATTGAGGCCCCGCTCCTCCCGCTCCACCAGTGTGTAGGCAGGCTGTTTGGCTGTAACCGTGAAGCGTCCTTTATTCCCCATATGTCTCTCTTTGTCGTTGTCCTCCTCCCCCTCCGGGGGATGGTGTGTCCGTACCTTGGCGATGATCGAGTTCTTATCCTCGTAGTCCTTGATGGCCACCGGTGTCGTAAGATGGCCGCCGCCTCCGGCGTGTTTCTCGTTGATGGGGTTCTTGATCTGGTTGAGCTGCTCACGCACATTGTTGGTTGTGTTGTCATCGGTTGCTGCGGACGACAAGGCTCCGTTGCCATGGTGACTGCCATGTTTCCGACGGCGACGCACGCAGTAGAGGAAGACTGAGACCAACGCCAGGATCCAGAAGAGAATGAAGACAGAGGACAGCAAGGGCACTAGGTAGTCTGGATAGGAGAGAAACAGGAATTCATCAACCATTTCATTGTTAAGAAAGACTACAAATGAGTCTGTCCTGAAATATAGAAGTCATGTAACTTGAGGTCCCTCAAGTGTTAAACACAAAGACTGTTGACTCCTACTAAAGGTCTCGCTCTTCTGTCAGCAACATGAGTCTCACTACACCGTCCATTTGTCTGCAGCCTCCCGTTCTCCTCTCCCTCACTCCATCACCCTCTCCATCTCTCCACTCCTAGCCAAGTTCCAAAACCCTTTCCACATGAATGAAACCCTGGCTACAGCTCAAGGCTGTTTGACCTGCATTACATGACTGATAGAGAGGACTGGACCTCTGGGCCCTGGTCAAAAGTAGTGCACTTAATAGGGGATAGGGTGTAATTTAGGACCCACCCATGGACAGATCAAGATATGGTTTTTCCATAAACCAAACACCGAAAGAGAGACAAACAGAAAGAGACCGAGACAGAGAGCTTGAGCAACCTGATCATGAACAACAACAGTTGTAGTGTGTGTGGTGTGTGTGTGTCAGTGGAAGTTTTGTCGCTAAACTAAGACCGTCGTCGAAACAAAGACCGTTTTGCCGTGTTGTTTGAGGAAGGAAAGAGGAGGGCTTCACACCACTCTCTCCCTTGAGTATCTTACCTAGTTATTTACACATTCTGATTTTGCTCTTTTGTAGCTTTGCCAACTTTGTGTGTGTTTTCTATACCTGTTCGCACCTGTCCATGTAGGCTTTACAGACGCTCCCCACCTCTTGGCTACAACCCTTTAATTTAGTGTACCCTGCACGCACAACCCATCTCTGGCAGCATTTGAAACTGCTGATCTGCAGTCAAGAATACAGAGTTCATCTCAGCCTATGCTGCCCTTATGTCTCTTGACTTTTGGCCCTGACAGGAACACGGATCACCCCAGAGAACACTGCTACTCCAGCTGCTCTCTCTTCATCTATGTTCTCTCGTAGTCCGAGAAGCATCTGGTCATCGCGGTGGTGGCACGGGTCTACTCATTTCTCCTAACTGGAGATTTTCTCCCTCTCTCACCTGTCCATCTCCTCTCTCACCTGTCCATCTCCTCTCTCACATGTCCATCTCTTCATTCCATGCTTAACATTGTTGTCATGTATCACCCACCAGGTGCCTTTGGAGAGTTCCTCAAATGAGCTTGACACCTCGATAAGCTAATTTCCAGACGCACTTGGTGACTTCAACCTCCCGGCGTCAATCTTTGATTCATTTCTTTAAAACCTCTTTCTCCTCCTTGCCTCTTGACCTTTCCCAGTCTCCTCCCATTCACAAGGTGTTTGACCTCATCTTCACTAGAGGCTGTTCTCCTACTAATCTCACTGCAACCTCCCTCCAGGTCTCTGATCACTACTTAGTCTCTCTCCCTCCATCTCCCTCCTGATTCTGCCTCTTCGACCCTACTCTCCTCCCTTTCTGCATCCGATGACTGGCAGTGTCCCCTTTCCTCCCGGCTCGGCCCTCCCCTCCTGCTCTGTGGCTGAGTGACTCATTATGAGCTTACAGAACAGGGCTGCGGGCAGCTGAGGAAAATGGAGGAAAACTAAACTTCTTGAGGACCTATCATCCTTTCTCTACCTTCTCTTCCTCTGTATCCGCTGCTAAAGCCACTTTCTTACCAAAAAGTTTCAAGCTTCTGCCTCCTATCTGTTAACCACAGCCTATTGAGTCCACTGGTCTCACTCGCACAGAACTACCCTACGCCTTGACCTCATTCTCCCCTCTCTCCAGTTGACATCCTGCGACTAGTGAGGTCTGTCCGACCGACAAACCTGCTCGCTCGACCCCATCCACTCCTCCAGACAAATCTCTGGAGACCTTCTCCCATTCTTTACTTCCCTCATCAACTCATTCCTGACCAATGACTGCGTCTCCTCTGACTTAAAAAAGGGCCCGAGTTGCTCCCCTCCTCAAGAAACCAACAACAACACCCTGTTGTTCTCTGCAAACATCAAAGCAGTGACTCGCTCCTGCAGGTTCATGCTCTACAACATCCGTAGAGTACGACCCTACCTCACACAGGAAGTGGCGCAGGTCCTAATCCAGGAACTTGTCCTCTCCCGTCTGGACTACTGCAACTCGCTGTTGGAGGGGCTCCTTGCTTGTGCCATCAAACCCCTGCAACTTATCCAGAACGCTGCAGCCCGCCTAGTGTTCAACCTTCCCAAATTCTCCCATGTCACCTCACTCCTCCTCACACTCCACTGGCTTCCAGTTGAAGCTTGCATCCACTACAAGACCATGGTGCGGAACTGCCCCTCCCTACCTTCAGGCTCAAATCCTACACTCCAACACGAGCACTCCGTTCTGCCACCTCAGGTCTCTTGGCCCTCCCACCCCTACGGGAGGGAAGTCCCGCTCAACCCAAGCTATTCTCTGTCCTCCACCTCAATGGTGGAACCAGCTTCCCCCTGAAGCTAGGACAGCAGAGTCCCTGCCCATTTTCCGAAAACATCTGAAACCCTTATCGTAAATAATCCTCCTCCTACAACACTTAACCAGCACCTGACCCCCAACACCCCCACCCTTCTAACTCTGACTCTACTGATAGCTACGTTATTGAGGACAAATTTAATTTCTATGCCTGTGATAAGTGGTTGTCTCACCAAGCTGCCTTAAGATGAATGCAGTAACTTTTTAAGTGGCTCTGGATAAGAGCGTCTGCTAAATGACTAACATGTACCTGTCTGGCTGTATCTGTGTGTGACAGAGAACGAATCGTACCTGTCTGGCTGGCGCTAGGCCTCCGCTGCTCACGGACCTTGGCGATGGCGGTGATGATGCTGTTATTGCCATGGTGTTTAGACACCAGATCGATGATCCTATCTGTTATCTCCTTTATAGGTGATCTGTCCATCAGGTGGTCCTCTGTGTACTGAAGAGAGAGAGAAGAGAGGGGAGGGGGGTTATACTGGTTGGATATCTCTTATCCCCTTTATAGGTGATCTGTCCATCCACTGGTCTACTGTGTACTAGAGTAGGGGGGAGAGAGAGAGAAGCAAGAGAGAGGGGCAGGGGGTATATACTGGTATCTCCTTTATAGGTGATCTGTATCTTCTGTGTACTGATAGAAAAACACTAGGGGATGGGCATTTGAAATCCTTTCACTATTCAAATAATATTACATTTCTTCGGATATCCGGATAGTCGAAATGCATGTCAACATTTTTTTTTTAAATAAAGTTTAACTTGGGGACTGGCATTCTGCGCTGCCTGTGCCGCTTGCTGAACTCATATCATTGTGTGCAGCAATGTCACAAAGATAATTTCATTTAGACAAAGCCTTTTCATTGTTAGGATTTATTTTTCAAGTATTGGAATACTAACTAATGTCTATCGGAATAACCGTGTCCATCCTTACAACACACAGGGAAAAGCGGCAGTGTTGTGTTTCTGCATATCGTGTTACAGCTTCATCAGGGCCCGTATTCATAAATCGGAGTGCTGATCGAGGCTCAGGTCCCAATCGCCATTTCATCTTACTCATTATGAGCTAAAAAGAAAAAAGGCAAAACCTGATTCTAGATCAGCAGTCCCAAGGAGACGCTTTATGAATACAGGCCCGGATGACTGAAAACCAAGAAAACAGGCTGAACGAGAGGGAAAAGGTTATTGGAGGTCTTCAGATTATGTTTATCAGATTAAAACTGGTTGTTGTTGTTGTTGTTTTCTGGCTTCAGCGAACACTAAATCTCACAACAACCAGCCAGCGTATCTAATCTGTAACTATTATCCAGAGCACGGTGACAAATACAATGAAATAGAACACAATTGTAAAATCATGCATGTCTGTCTATGGTGTAACCAGGCCAGCCCAGCTTGGCTCTGTCCACTCCAGTTGAAAAGGGTGACAGACTTATGAAGACTTAAGGGAGATCCTTCATGCTTTACTTTGCAGACCATACATTATTTTCCTTACAGTCCACAGAAATGTGTATTTTTGCTTTTAACCCCGAGACACAGACACACACTCACACAGGTGACAAGACGTGACTTACGATGCTGAGATGGATCTCGTTGCTGGCGGAGGTTGAAGGGTCACAGGTTATGGAGACAGAATACTCGGAGGACACATTATTCATCACGTACAGTTGTCTCAGCTGCTTACACACTGCCTCGATACTCAGACCCTGGAGAGAGACCGAGAGAGAGGAGAGAGAGAAAGTTACGCACTGCCTCGATACGCAGACAAGACGTTATACATTGGAGAGAAAGACAGAGAGGGACAGTCTACCTGAACAGAGCAACACTCAAATCATGAGGCATCAAAGTCAAAGGAATTTAATAATATTAAGAAATGCTATAGATGGAAGGAAAGTAGTGTGGAAACGTACCAAAAAACAATTAGGCAACAACACATTCAATCTCTTTTAGACAACTTCCTGGACAAAACGTTCCACTGTAATAGTGAAGGTGTAAACTTGGCATTAAAAAACCTAAACAGAAAGGTCAAATGTACTATCTCATCTAAACATTTCAAGCAGACAACTTAGGATCTGGCTAAAAATACTTGAATCAGTTATAGAACCCATTGCCCCTTCATGGTTATGAGGTCTGGGGTCTGCTCACCAACCAAGAATTCACAAAATTGGACAAACACCAAATTGAGACTCTGCATGCAGAATTCTGCAAAAATATCCTCAGTGTACAACGTAAAATATCAAGGACATTCAGACCCCTTGACTTACAGCCTTATTCTAAAATGGACTAAATAGTTTTTTCCCCCTCATCAATCTACACACAATACCCAATAATGACAAAGCAAAAACAGGTTTTTAGAAATGTATGAAAAAAAATATGAAATATAACATTTGCATAACTATTCAGACCCTTAACTCAGAACTTTGTTGAAGCACCTTTGGCAGCGATTACAGCCTTGAGTCTTCTTGGGTATGACGATACAAGCTTTGTACACCTGTATCTGGGGAGTTTCTCCCATTATTCTCTGTAGATCTTCTCAAGCTCTGACAGGTTGGATGGGGAGAGGTCCTGAGCGCTCTGGAGCAGGTTTTCATCAAGGATCTCTCTGTACTTTGCTCCGTTCATCTTTCCCTCGATCCTGACTAGTCTCCCAGTCCCTGCCCTGAAAAACATCCCTACAGCATGATGCTGCCACCACCATGCCTCACCATAGAGATGGTGCCAGGTTTCCTCCAGACGTGACGCTTGGCAGTCAGGCCAAGAGTTCAATCTTGGTATTATCAGATCAGAGAATCTTGTTTCTCATTGTCAGAGTCCTTTAGGTGGCTTTTGGCAAACTCCAAGCAGGCTGTCATGTGCCTTTTACTGAGGAGTGGCTTCCGTCTGGCCACTCTACCATAAAGGCCTGGAGTGGCATGCTGCAGAGATGGGAGAACCTTCCAAAAGGACAACCATCTCCACAGAGGAACTCTGGAGCTCTGTCAGAGTGACCATCAGGTTCTTGGCCAACTCCCTGACCAATGCCCTTCTCCCCCGATTGCTCAGTTTGGCCCGGGCGGCCAGCTCTATGAAAAGTCTTGGTGATTCCAAACTTCTTCCATTTAAGAATGATGGAGGACACTGTGTTCTTGGGGACCTTCAATGCTGCAGAAATGTTTTGGTACCCTTCCCCAGATCTGTGCCTCGACACAATCATGTCTTGGAGCTCTATGGACAATTCCTTCGACCTCATGGCTTGGTTTTTCTCTGACATGAACTGTCAACTGTGGGACCTTATCTAGACAGGTGTATGCCTTTCCAAATCATGTCCAATCAATTGAATTAACCACAGGTGGACTCCAATCAAGTTGTAAACTTGCAAAAAAAGAAACGTCCTCTCACTGTCAACTGCGTTTATTTTCAGCAATCTTAACATGTTTAAATATTTGTATGAACATAACAGGATTCAACAACAGACATAAACTGAATAAGTTCCACAGACATGTGACTTTCAGAAATTGAATAATGTGTCCCTGAACAAAGGGGGGGGGGGGTCAAAATCAAAAGTAACAGTCAGTATCTGGTGTGGCCACCAGCTGCATTAAGTACTGCAGTGCATCTCCTCCTCATGGACTGCACCAGATTTGCCAGTTCTTGCTGTGAGATGTTACCCCACTCTTCCACCAAGGCACCTGCAAGTTCCCGGACATTTCTAGGGGGAATGGCCCTAGCCCTCACCCTCTGATCCAACAGGTTCCAGAAGTGCTCAATGGGATTGAGATCCGGGCTCGTCGCTGGCCATGGCAGAACACTGACATTCCTGTCTTGCAGGAAATCACACACAGAATGAGCAGTATGGCTGGTGGCATTGTCATGCTGGAGGGTCATGTCAGGGTGAGCCTGCAGGAAGGGTACCACATGAGGGAGGAGGCTGAGAGAGGCTGGACTGGAAACTGCGAGGATGATCAGCTGTCTGTCCTGTCTCCCTGTAGCGCTGTCTTAGGCGTCTCACAATACGGACATTGCAATTTACTGCCCCGGCCACATCTGCAGTCCTCATGCCTCCTTGCAGCATGCCTAAGGCACATTCACGCAGATGAGCAGGGACCCTGGGCATCTTTCTTTTGGTGTTTTTCAGAGTCAGTAGAAAGGCCTCTTTAGTGTCCTAAGATTTCATAACTGTGACCTTAATTGCCTACCGTCTGTAAGCTGTTAGTGTCTTAACGACCGTTCCACAGGTGCATGTTCATTAATTGTTTATGGTTCATTGAACAAGCATGGGAAACCGTGTTTAAACCCTTCACAATTAAGATCTGTGAAGTTATTTGGATTTTAACGAATTATCTTTGAAAGACAGGGTCCTGAAAAAGGGACGTTTCTTTTTTTGCTGAGTTTAGAAAGATCTCAAGGATGATCAATGGAAACAGGATGCACCTGAGCTCAATTTCGAGTCTCATAGCAAAGGGTCTGAATACTTATGTAAATACGCTTTTTTTATACATTTGCAAACATTAAAAAATAAAGTTTGTTTTGTCATTATCAAATCAAACTTTATTTGTCACAAGTGTAGACGTTTACTGTGAAATGCTTACTTACAAGCCCTTAACCAACAGTTTAAGAAGAGTTAAGAAAATATTTACCAAGGAAACTTGTAAAGAGTAATAATAGAAAAGTAACAATAAGAATAATGAGGTTATATACGGGGGGGTACAGGCTGGGTATTGCGGGGGG
>QNTS01004945.1:23060-39880 GCA_003317085.1 Hucho hucho
AGGGTCAGCCCATAGTAGTACGGTAGGTGCTGTATTACAGGGTCAGCCCATAGTAGTACGATAGGTGCTGTTTTATAGGGTCAGCCCATAGTAGTACGATAGGTGCTGTATTACAGGGTCAGCCCATAGTAGTATGGCGCCCCTGGAAAAAATAACCCAAAATAAGAAACAATAACATAAATACATTCAGAATGTGAAGAGAAATGTTCTTCAGTGTTGTTGGGATCACTTCCTATAGTGTTGGAGATGTGCTGGTAGACATTTGTGTGAACGTCAGCATCCTACATGGCATCCTATTCCCAATGTAGTGCATAACTTCGACCGATGTCCATAGGGCTCTGGGAAACAAGGGTTTCATTTGGTACACAACCCCTGATTCCTCATCCTATCCTTCCCATTAGCCAACAGATGTTACAGTATGATATGGTATGGATTCAGGTTTGAAAAGTGCTATTTATTCTCCCAAATGTCCATGCAGACTTTCCAGGAATCAAAGTTATAAACTTCTAGGATTTCCTGCATATTCCCTCCTGATTCCGGGAATCTTACTACCAGGATTTATTGGAAAACCTGCATAGAATTTTTAGGGAACTTACCTTAATTTTGGAACTCTAAATATGATTCTAAAGGAACACTGTTTGTTGGATCCTAACAGATGGAATGCGGTAAAGGAGTCAATGGAACACAGATGTTCCATTGACCAGACTGGAGCACATTCAACAAATCTGATGTAACAGAGAGGATATTTGTAAAATCCGTCATGATTTATGTATTGTAACAGGCCCACAATGTGGTTACTGAAGTCCGATTTGGATATATTTGGCTGTTGTTTTCGCTGCATGACGTGTAGAAGTTGTCCCTTTTCAAATTTAAGAAGTCATTGCTAAATGCTAACTCCCGTTCGTATAAGCTGGTTAGCATCGTTGGCATACAGACATTTTAACTGTAATGCAGTTGATTGGTAATGATGACGTGTTGGGGTTGACATCCATACAAGCATTATACTCTGATTTTTACCTCAAAATACTGTGAAGAACAAATATTAACGCTAGCCTAAATGTGGGCTAATTTTGCTGGGAGGCAATGAAGAGATTAGGGAGATCTTTCCCCCAAGCATTTCCATGGCAATTCCATTGTTTTGGTCGAGTTCCGTTGAGATATTTACCATATTTATTGATACAGTGACCTAAAAGAAAAAGCCTGCTTCTAGAATACGGTTGTTTTTTCTTCTAGAAAACACTGGAATTGTTCTAGAATACTCTGGTATTCCATTATGAGTGATATATTATTGTACTGACAAGCAACAGCACACTTATTAATAAAGAATCTCAATTGGAATCCTTAACAAGAAAATGATTCATCAAATATTAAGGGGTCGATTCATGAATACCTACGCTACAGCGTGATAGAAATGTAACAGTCAATGTTCTTGCGTTCCTGGAGACTGCATTCACGGTAAACTCTGCATGTCAGCTCAGTCGGAAATAACCTTTGAATTTAAATCGTGCTGAGCCCTACTTTTAAAATGTCATTGTTTTTGTTTTTCTAATGAGGCGGAGAAAACAGCACTGATTAGAGTTATTTTGCAAATGGTTATTAATCAGTATTCATAATAAAGATAATTCTCAAATATTTATACTCTTCCAAGTTATCTCGCAACTGTGTCCATCTACCAAATAGCACTCTGTTTCCTATGTAGTGCTCTACTATTGCCCTGGGCGCATAGGGAGCGATTTGGAAAGCACCCAGTATTGTTTTTTCTTCTGAAAAATTGGATGGTTGAATAAATACCTCATCCAAGTGTAAAGTCGCAAGTTGCCTTTTAGCTCAATCAATCAAATCAACCAATCATCAATAATGAATGGATTGATTGATTTATTGATACATCTGTGGAATATTAGAATAACCATAGCAATGTTCTTGAACAGTACTGAGCATTCCTTATTGATTTTGCAGACAACGGGCCTCAAACGAACCATCAATATTATTATTCTATAGAACATACATTTACACATATAGTTCTCTAGAACCCATATGAACAATCTGTATCGTTCTCTAGAACCCATATGAACAATATATATATTGTTCTGTAGACTCCATAGGTTTCAGATCAGATAAACAGGTTGAGATTGGTTTGATATTGAGTCAGATAAACAGGTTGAGATTAGTTTGATATTGAGTCAGATTAACAGGTTGAGATTAGTTTTGATATTGAGTCAGATTAACAGGTTGAGATTAGTTTGATATTGAGTCAGATTAACAGGATGAGATTAGTTTTGATATTGAGTCAGATAAACAGGTTGAGATTAGTTTGATATTGAGTCAGATTAACAGGATGAGATTAGTTTTGATATTGAGTCAGATAAACAGGTTGAGATTAGTTTGATATTGAGTTAGATTAACAGATTGAGATTAGTTTGATATTGAGTCAGATTAACAGATTGAGATTGGTTGATATTGAGTCAGATAAACACGTTGAGATTAGTTTGATATTGAGTCAGATTAACAGGTTGAGATTAGTTTGATATTGAGTCAAATAAACAGATTGAGATTGGTTTGATATTGAGTCAGATTAACAGGTTGAGATTAGTTTGATATTGAGTCAAATAAACAGATTGAGATTGGTTTGATATTGAGTCAGATTAACAGGTTGAGATTGGTTTGTTAATATGTCAGATAAACAGGTTGAGATTGGTTTGATATTGAGTCAGATTAACAGGTTTCCACAGTGGGATGGGGAGCTGTGACATCATTTTGGCAAGCCGAGAGCTAGGTCTCAGGTCTGTTAGGTCCCAGGACCAATGCTCTCACTGTTTAGCTCTGGCCAATAGTAAGGCAGATGAGTGACGTGTCGTCAGTGCAACGAGAGAGGGGCTGATTTGACTGGTCGTCATTTAAATTCACACCAGGAAGTGGTAGACCTTGAAACAGTGATTCTGTCCGTCCATCCATCTATCCATCTCTCTTCTCGCTCCATCCATCTATCCATCTCTCTTCTCGCTCCATCCATCTCTCTTCTCGCTCCATCCATCTCTCCATCTCTCTTCTCGCTCCCTCTATTACTGTAGGTATCTGTAGACCTTGAAACAGTGGTTCCCAGAGTCGGCCACCACCACGTGTCCATCAGAGGTGAGAGCCAGACCCTGTGGTCCGTAGAGAGGGTCAGCTGATGTGTTGATATAGGACAGGAAGGAGCCACTACCGTCAAACACCTGGAGAGGAGGGGGGGATAGGATGATGAAATTACTTTTTGAATGCCTCCATGGTTTTTCACCATTCCTGTGTAGGAATGGTGAAGATAAAGTATTCTCAAATAACTTTTTTACGTTTTCTGAATGAATTATATTTTTTCTAAAGTAACTGAAAACAATACTTTTGTACCTGTATTTCAATACTTTTGTACCTGTATTTCAATACTTTTGTACCTGTATTTCAATACTTTTGTACCTGTACCTGTACTGACACAGATTCAACCACAAAAACCATGGAGGTTTTCCAATGCCTCGCAAAGAAGGGCTCCAATTGGTAGATAGGTAAAAATGTAAAAAGCAGAAATTGAATATCCCTTTGAGCATGGTAAACTTATTAATTACACTTTGGAAGGTGTATCAATGCAAGCAGTCACTACAAAGATACAAGCGTCCTTCCTAACTCAGTTGCCGAAGAGGAAGGATACCGCTCAGGGATTTCACCATGAGGCCAATGGTGACTTTAAAACAGTTACAGAGTTTAATGCCTGTGATAGGAGAATACTGAGGATGGATCAACAACATTGTAGTTTCTCCACAATACTAACCTAATTGACAGTGAACAGAAGGAAGCCTGTATAGAATAAAAATATTCCAAAACATGCATCCTGTTTGCAACAAGGCACTAAAGTTATACGGCAAAAAATGTGGTAAAGAAATTTACTTTTTGTCCTGAATACAAAGTGTTATGTTTGGGGCAAATCTAACACAACACATCACTGAGTATGACTCTCCATATGTACAAGTATGGTGGTGGCTGCATCATGTTATGGGTATGCTTGTATTCATTTAGGACTGTGGAGTATTTGGGGAGTTTTTGTTTTACAAAATGCAGCTAAGCAGAGGCAAAATCCTAGAGGAAAACCTGGTTCAGTCTGCTTTCCACAAGACACTGGGAGACTAATTCACCTTCCAGCAGGACCATAACCTAAAACACAAGGCCAAATCTACACTGGAGTTGCTTACCAAGAGGACAGTGAATGTTCCGAGTTACAGCTTTGACTTAAATCTGAGTGAAAATCTATGGCAAGACTTAAATGGTTGTCTAGCAATGATCAACAACCACTTTGACAGAGTTTGAAGAACTCTAAAATTAATCCAGATGTGGAAAGCTCTTAGAGACTTACCCAGAAAGACTCACAGCTGTAATTGTTGCCAAAAGTTCTACAAAGTATTGACTCAGGGGTGTGAATACTTATGTAAATAAATTATTTCTGTATTTCATTTTCAGTAACTTTGCAAACATTTCTAAAACAACTTTTTCACTTTGTCATTATGGGGTATTGTGTATAGATGGGTGAGGAAAAACATATATTTATGGAGTAATTCAAAGGATATGAACACTTTCTGAAGGCCCCGAGTGGCGCAGCGGTCTAAGGCACTGCATCTCAGTGCAAGAGAAGTCACTACAATCCCTGGTTCGAATTGTAAATAAGAATTTGTTCTTAACTGACTTGCCTGGTCAAATTAAATACATTACATATATAATATCTGTGGCTGTTGTTGATGTGGCATTCTCTCAACCAGCTTCACCTAGAATTCTTTTCCAACAGTCTTGAAGGAGTTCCCACATATTCTGAGCACTTGTTGGCTGTTTTTCCTTCACTCTGCGGTCCAACTCATCCCAAACCATCTCAATTAAGTTGAGTGTTGAGGTTTGGTGATTGTGGAGGCCAGGCCATCTGTTGCAGCACTCCATCACTCTCCTTCTTGGTCAAATAGCCCTTAAACAGCCTGGAGGTGTGTTGGGTCATTGTCCTGTTGAAAAACAAACGATAGTCCCACTAAGCACAAACCAGATGGGATGGCGTATCGCTCCAAAATGCTGTGGTAGCTAAGTGTGCCTTCAATTCTAAATAAATCACAGACAGTGTCACCAGCAAAGCACCCCCACACCATCACACCTCCTCCTCCATGCTTTTCGGTGGGAACACCACACATGCGGAGATCATCCATTCACCTACTCTGCGTCTCACAAAGACACAGCGGGTTTGGAATCTAAAATTTGGACTCATCAGACCAATGGACAGAATTCCACCGGTCTAATGTCCATTGCTCGTGTTTCTTGGCCCAAGCAAGTCTCTTCTTCTTATTGTTCTTTAGTAGTGGTTTCTTTGCAGCAAAGGCACACCTGTTAATTTAAATGCATTACAGGTGTTTACCTCATGAAGCTGGTTGAGAGAATGCCAAGAGTGTGCAAAGCTGTCATCAAGGCAAAGGGTGGCTACTTTGAAGAATCTTAAATCTATTTTGATTTCATTAACACTTTTTTGGTTACTACATGTTTCCATATGTGTTTTTTCATAGTTTTGATGTCTTCGCTATTATTCTACAATGTAGAAAATAGTAAAAATAAAGAAAAACCATTGAATGAGTGTATGTGTCCAAACCTTTGACTGGTACTGTATATCTAGATATGAAACTACCTGTATGCGGCTGTTGCCCCAGTCGGCTACGATGATGTTCCCGTTCACATCGACGTCCACGCCTGTAGGAGCATTAAATTGACCGTTGCCCTCTCCGTTAGATCCAAACTTCAACAGCAGCTCTCCCTCTGGGGTGAACACCTGGGAGGGAGGGAATTGGGGACTTATTTAATTGAACCTGGACATTTTCCCATTCATTCTATTGGTTTAATTAACGAAGGTCATGTTTAGTTGATCCACCAGACCTAGTGAACATTGGGTGGAAGTGTCCTGATAAGTTAGTTGCTTACCTTGACTGAGTGGTTGTGAAAGTCTGTCACTATGATCTCATTGTTGTTGTTGACGGCTGCAAAATGAGGACCTGGTAGGAAGATAGGAGAGAGGAGGCAAGGAGGTGGAGAGAGGAGGAAGAGGTGGAGAGAGGAGGAAGAGGTGGAGAGAGGAGGAAAGGAGGAGGTGGAGAGAGGAGAAATGAAGGAGGTGGAGAGAGGAGGAAAGGAGGTGGAGAGAGGAGGAGAGATGGATCATGATCATCACCATCATTCCCATCATCATCACCATCATGACCCTCACCATCATCATCAACACACCTGCAAACTGTTTGTCTCCGTTGCCGCGGCTACCGAATTTAGAAACGAGCTTGCCGGTTGGCTGGAAGATGAAGACGGTGCATGCCTTGTTGTCAACGACGATTACATGACCGTTCTGATCCACTGACACGCCCTTCGGTCCCATTAGCCTACCAGAGCCCAGCTTGGCCTGACAGACAGACAGACGACACAACCAGAGGACAGGTAAGCCTGAGAGACAGCTAAAACAACCAATCAGAGGACAGCTTGGCCCGAAAATAGAATTAAGTTACCTGAATGTCACTTTTATGTCACTTGTATGTCACCTGTAGATCGTTGTGCTCAGACATTTGGAGGGGCAAATGCTCAAAGTACCCCCCCCCCCCCCCCCCNAAAAAAAGAAATTACCTTAACAACAGTGCCATGTTGTTATGTTACAGCCTTATTCTAAAATGGATTAAATAAATAAATGTCCACAGCAATCTAAACACAATACCCCATAATGACGAAGCGAAAACAGGTTTTCTGAATATTTTTGCAAATGTATAAAAAATTTAAAACAGAAATACCTTATTTGCATAAGTATTTAGACCCATTGCTATGAAACTCGTAAATGTGTGAAGTTTCCATTGATCAACCTGATTGGAGTCCACCTGTGGCTAAATTCAATTCATTGGACATGCTTTGGAAAGGCACACACCTGTCTATATAAGGTCCCACAGTTGACAGTGCATGTCAGAGCAAACACCAAGCCATGAGGTCGAAGGAATTGTCCGTATAGCTCCGAGACAGGATTGTGTCGAGGCACAGATTTGGGGAAAGGTACCAAAACATTTATAAAGCATTGAATGTCTCCAAGAACACAGTGGCCTCCATCATTCTTGAATGGAAGAAGTTTGGAACTACCAAGACTCTTCCTAGAGCTGGCCACCGGCAAAACTGAGCAATCGGGGGAGAAGGGCCTTGGTCAGGGTGGTGACCAAGAACCCGATGGTCACTGACAGAGCTCTAGAGTTCCCCTGTGGAGATGGGAGAACCTTCCAGAAGGACAACCAACATTGAACGTCTGGAGGAAACCTGGCACCATCCCTAAGGTGAAGCATGGTGGTGGCAGCATCATGCGGGGTGGATGTTTTTTAGCGGCAGGGACTGGGAGACTAGTCAGGATCAAGGGAAATATGAACAGAGCAAAGTACAGAGAGATCCTTCATAAAAAACCTGCTACAGTGCGCTCAAGACCTCAGACTGGGGTGAAGGTTCACCTTCCAACAGGACAACAACCCTAAGCACACAGCAAAGACAATGCAGGAGTGGCTTCGGAACAATTTTCTGAATGTCCTTGAGTGGCCCAACCAGAGCCCGATCGAACATTTGGAGAGACCTGAAAATAGCTGTGCAGCGACTCTTCAAATCCAACCTGGATCTGCAGAGAATAATGGGAGAAACTCCCCAAATATAAGTGTGACAAGTTTGTAGCGTCATTCCCAGGAAGACTTGAGGCTGTAATCGCTACCAATGGTGCTTCAACAAAGTACTGAGTAAAGGGTCTGAATACTGATGTAAATGTGATATTTCATTTGTTTATTTTTTATAAATGTTCAAATTTTTTTTTGCTGTTTTGCTTTGTCATTATGGGGTATTGTGTGTAGATTGATGAGGGGGGGGAAATGTAATACATTTTGGAATAAGGCTGTAAAGTAACAAAATGTGGGAAAAGTCAAGGAGTCTGAAAACCATTATTCTCTACAGGGCAGACTACAGGCAGAATACCATTATTCTCTACAGGGCAGACTACAGGCAGCTTCCGGTCAGCTAGCTAGCTAGTAATGTTATCCACCTTCCCGGGCAGCTATCTAGTAATATTATGCAGCTTCCGGTCAGCTGGCTAACTAACCAATAATTTGCAGCTGGCTAGCTAGTAACATTGTGCAACTGGCGGTTAGCTGGATAGATAGTATGCAGCTAGCTAGTTAACCAATAATGTGCAGCTGGCTAGCTAGTAACGATATGCAGCTTCCGGTCAGCTAGCTAGCTAACCAGTCATATACAGCTGGCTAGCTAGCTAGCTAGTTAATAATATAGCTAACAAAGGAAACAACTTAATACAGTTGAACTAAAAATGTTTGAGGAGGAAGGGGAGGACCATCCTCCTCAGTGAATTTCATAAAAATAAAAATAGTGAAACATTAAAAAGGTTATTCTTTAGAAACAACATTTCTACGTGACCTCAAACTTTTGAACGGTGGTGTAGCTATATTCTGTTGTATTTTTTTTTTCACTTTCACTTACTTAGCTAACGATTGCAGCTAGCTAGTTTAGCCTACTCAAACACCCGGCTCAAACAGAGAAAGATGCTATGTTAGCAAGCTGACTATGGCTATCCAACACTGGAACTCAGGTAAGCCAAGGTAAGCTTTTAGTTTTATTAATGTATTGCCACCGGGTCCTGCTGGTGTAACTGCTAAACTGTTTGCTGACTGTACACTGTACTGCATGATCGTAGCGGGTTTACATTAGTTCTAGTAGCTATTTTGACTATGACATTAGCTAATAATGGTGACAACGATGTAGGCTGTGTGTTGCGGTTAGCGGTTATGGTATGAAGGTTTGGCTTGAAAATATTACTTTTTTCACTTGGTCACAGAGAGCTGATGTGTTGTGCACTTAAGTCCACAAGCGAAGGGAAAAGGTGAGTGGAGGAGAGCGCGTAGATGGGAGAAGGAATTTTATAACAATCAAAGGGATCATGCTGTTTGTATGTGGCTGCTATGAAAGTTAACTGTGTTTGCGTGTGATCAGGGGTGTATTCATTCCGCCAATTCTGTTGAAAAGCATTCCTTAAATTGTAGCATAGGATAAACCTACCCGAATTTGTCCAATAGAAACTGTCGTTTGCAACTGTTGGACTAACGATTACAACCTAGATCAGTAGATACAGGCAAGAGCGTGCAAGGCGGTATTAAATGTGTCACTATCTGTCACCTTGATTACTAAAAATTCTCCCTACCTGTGTACCGACGTTGTAACCTTTCATTCATAGGCAAGGTTGTAGCAACCTCATGATGGGGAAAATTTGTAATAGTCTAAACCTGTCGATGTTACATTGTGCAATGAATGGAATTTGAATCATCCAATATGCTGCAGTAGAAATAATGTTCCCTCATCTTAAAAGGCACTGTCCGCCTATAGTGTATGCACATGTAGCTAGCCACAGTGGCATAACATTAGTCTCTTACCTGTGTATGGATTAATGTTTTACGGCAGAAAACATGAAAATTAAACATTATTCTCACTCACTCAGACTTTCTTGACTGAGTGCTGGGTCGTTGACGGCACCAGATTAATTCAGGGTAACACATTAATGAAAGCTGTACAGCGTTGCATTAAATGTTGAAAATATGATTAATCCAAAGACTTGTCAATATTCAAGTTTCCACACGGTAACGTTCACTAGCTACCTTCTGTGTCTTCTCCTGTTCTAACATTGGTCCATTATAATAAGATCGTCATGTGACGTAATGGGGCGGCCAAAAACACGTGACTTAAAGTGAAATGAAAATGTTATAGTAAAAATATAACACCAATCTGAAAGTTAACTTTTCTCATATGAGGGCTAAAAGGGGCAGGTGCTCTGGTACCCTTAGACCTCTATCTGTGCACGTACCTGCCTGTATGTCACCTGTGTGTCACCTGTGTGTCACCTGTGTGTCACCTGTATGTCACCTGTATGTCACCTGTGTGTCACCTGTGTGTCACGTGTATGTCACGTGTATGTCACGTGTATGCTCACCTTGTACTTGCCCTCGCTGGAGAAGATGCTGACCCACTTGTTGTCGTAGTCGGCGATGATGATGTCACCGTTGGGGTGAACAGCCACACCCGTTGGTCGTTGGAGTTGCCCTGGCGACCGACCCCTCACCCCAAAACGACTGTTAAACTCCCCCTCATTAGAGAAGATCTGTCCGGGGGGACGGACACACACACACACACAATCAAAAATTATGCCAAGGTGTGCGTGTGTGCGTGCGTGTGTCTGTGTGTGTATTTACCTGGACACACTGGTTATTGCTGTCTGCTATTAGAATCCTGCCGCTGGAGGACGCTGACACACCCTGCAGGTTAGTAAACTCTCCTTTATTTCTCCCCTTAGTACCTGGAGTGCGCGCACGCACACAGAGTGAAAACATTATTAATGGAGAAACTAGAGGTAGAGAGAGAAACAGACAGAGAGAGAAACAGACAGAGAAACAGACGAGGTCGGTCCCTCTCCTTTTTCGGGCGGTGTTCGGTGGTCGACGTCACCTGTCTTCTAGCTACCGCCGATCTACTTTTCATTTTCTATGTTTTTTTGTCTTCATTATACACACCTGGTTACTATCCCATAATTACCTGTTCCTTATTTAAACCCTCTGTTTCTCCCATGGTTTTGTGCGTGTTTATTCTATGTTAGAGGTTCTTTGTTATGTGAGCTTGTATTCGTACTACCAATGTTGGTAGTTTTGATTTTGAGTAAAACATTACGTGAATACTCATCTCTGTTGTCCTGCGCCTGACTCTGCCTACCTGCTCACTGAGATCTTTGACACAGAGAGAGAAACAAACAAAGAGAGAAACAGAGAGAGATAAATAAATAAAAGTGTACAGATATCTCTCTCACCGATCCTGAAGATGAGATCATCTTCGATGGGGTTCTCTTTGCGTCTGGATGTCCCCAGGGCACTGCCTGTCCTCCTGGACCCCTTCTTCTTACTCCCAGACCCAGGGGACTTTCCCCTCCGCTTAGCCCCCTCAGAGGAGCCTGTAGACGTGGTGGCAGTGGCCGTCAGAGAGGTGGCTGTGGTGGTGGGAGGAGACTCCTGGAAAATACATTTAACATGGAGTTAGAGGGAGGGAGGGAGGGAGGGACGGTAGACAGTCCTCCAAAAAACCCTACTCTCCTACCTCTCTCTCTCTCTCTCAAATCAAAGGGCTTTATTGGCATGGGAAACATACAGTTGAAGTTGGAAGTTTACATACACGTAGGTTGGAGTCATTAAAAATCATTTTTCAACCACTCCACAAATTTCTTGTTATTAACAAACTATGGTTTTGGCAAGTCGGTTAGGACATCTACTTTGTGCATGACACAAGTAATTTTTCCAACAATTGTTTACAGACAGATTATTTCACTTATAATTCACTGTATCACAATTCCAGTGGGTCAGACGTTTACATACACTAAGTTGACTGTGCTTTTAAACAGCTTAGAAAATTCCAGAAAATTATGTAATGGCTTTAGAAGCTTCTGATAGGCTAATTGACATCATTTGAGTCAATTGGAGGTGAACCTGTGGATGTATTTCAAGGCCTACCTTCAAGCTCAGTGCCTCTTTGCTTGATGTCATGGGAAAATCAAAAGAAATCAGCCAAGTCGTCAAAATGTTTCTTTAGACCTCCACAAGTCTGGTTCATCCTTGGGAGCAATTTCCAAACGGCTGAAGGTACCACGTTCATCTGTACAAACAATAGTACACAAGTATAAACACTATGGGACCACACAGCCGTCATACCGCTCAGGAAGGAGACGCGTTCTGTCTCCTAGAGATGAGCGTACTTTGGTGAGAAAAGTGCAAATCAATCCCAGAACAACAGCAATGGACCTTTCTGAAGATGCTGGAGGAAACAGGTACAAAAGTATCTATATCTACAGTAAAACGAGTCCTATATCGACATAATCTGAAAAGCCGCTCAGCAAGGAAGAAGCCACTGCTCCAAAACCGCCATAAAAAATCCAGACTACGGTTTGAAACTGCACATGGGGACAAAGATTGTACTTTTTGGTGAAATGTGCTCTGGTCTGATGAAACAAAAATAGAACTGTTTGGCCATAATGACCATCGTTATGTTTGGAGGAAAAGGGGGAGGCTTGCAAGCCTAAGAACACCATCCCAACCGTGAAGCACAGGGGTCTCAGAATCATGTTGTGTGGGTGCTTTGCTGCAGGAGGGACTGGTGCACTTCCAAAATAGATGGTATCATGAGGAAGGAAAATTATGTAGCTATATTGAAGCAACACCTCAAGACATCAGTCAGGAAGTTAAAGCTTGGTCGCAAATGGGTCTTCCAAATGAACAATGACCCCAAGCATACTTCCAAAGTTGTGGCAAAATGGCTTAAGGACAACAAAGTCAAGGTATTGGAGTGGCCATCACAAAGCCCTGACCTCAATCCTATAGAAAATGTGTGGGCAGAACTGAAAAAGCGTGTGCGAGCAAGGAGGCCTACAAACCTGAGTGTATGTAAACTTCTGACCCACTGATCACCACTTTATTCTTATAGTAAAGTGGTGATCCTAACTGACCTAAGACAGGGAATGTTTACTAGAATTAAATATCAGGAATTGTGAAAATCTGAGGTTAAATGTCGTTGGCTAAGGTGTATGTAAACTTCCGACTTCAACTGCATGTTTACATTGCCAAAGCAAGTGAAATAGATAATAAACAAAAGTGAAATAAACAATAAAAAAAATTAACAGTAAACATTACACTCACAGAAGTTCCAAAAGAATAGAGACATTTCAAATGTCATTATTTCTATATACAGGGTTGTAACAACGTGCAAATAGTGAAGGGAAAATAAATAAACATAAATATGGGTTATATTTACAATGGTGTTTGTTCTTCACTGGTTGCCATTTTCTTGCAGCAACATGTCACAAATATTGCTGCCGTGACTGCACACTGCGGTATTTCACTCAATAGATATGGGAGTTTATCAAAATTGAATTTGTTTTCGAACTCTTCGTGGATCTGTGTAATCTGAGGGAAATATGTGTCTCTAGTATGGTCATACATTTGGCAGGAGGTTAGGAAGTACAGCTCAGTTTCCACCTAATTTTGTTGGCAGTGTGCACATAGCCTGTCTTCTCTTGAGAGGCCGGTCTGCCTACGGCGGCCTTTCTCAATAGCAAGGCTATTCTCAATGAGTCTGTACATAGTCAAAGCTTTCCTTAAGTTTGGATCAGTCACAGTGGTCAGGTATTCTGCCACTGTGTACTCTCTGTTTAGGGCCAAATAGCATCTAGTTTGCTCTGTTTTTTTGTTGATTCTCTCCAATGTGTCAAGTAATTATCTTTTTGTTTTCTCATGATTTGGTTGGGTCTCTCTCTCTCTCTCTCTCTCTCTCTCTCTCGTTACCTCAGGGTCAGGGGACCTGGTAACTCTGAGTCTGAAGGGACTTCCTTTGATGTGTTGGTCATAAAGCCGGAGAGCCAATGAGAACTCTCCTTCCTTGTTTACAGTGTAAACAAAATCATATGTCCCGTTCTTGCAGTCGAGTATCTCCCCGTCTGCCACGCTACCATCTGGAGTACACACCTGGAAGGAAATATAACAACACTATTTATCCATGTATGGCAATTAGTTTAGCGTAACGTACAGTAGCATAGCGTAGCATACATTCATTTATTTTATCTTTGTTTAGCGTAATGTAGCATAGCGTAACATACATTAGTTTATTTTATCTTAGTTTAGCGTTATGTAGCATAGCGTAGCAAAAATATTAGCTTAGTTTATTTTATCTTAGTTTAGCTTAACGTGCGTGTCGGTCCCCAACCTCAGCAGACAGGATGGCATTGCCGCTCCTGCAGGGTCCGCCGGCCTTGTCTCTGGTCGTTATGGTTACGCAGGCTGGGAGACCCACGATGCACTGCTCCAGTCCCACACCCGACGCCTCACTCTGGCTCGCCACCGCGCTTGGGACGACAATCATGATGTATGATTATTTTTATTTCATCCATATTATTAATTGTTTCATTTCATTTTTGTAAAAAATATATTATGTTTATTCATCTTTTATTTATTTGTTTATTAATCTTTTATCTAACTAACATATTTTATCTCTTATACCAGCAGCCAGTTCACTGCCCTGGTAGTGATGATAGTCCCCAGCTGATGTAGACTGACCTGGTAGTGATGATAGTCCCCAGCTGATGTAGACTGACCTGGTAGTGATGATAGTCCCCAGCTGATGTAGACTGACCTGGTAGTGATGATAGTTCCCAGTTTGTGGATAGACTTTCTCAGCCCCTCTGCCTCCATCAGTAAATCCAGCTGGTCATTCTCCTCAGCCTGGAATGGTAGCCCTACCGGAAATATACATGTTAAAACCATTAGCCCTACCGAAAATATACATGTTAAAACCATTAGCCCTACCAGAAATATACATGTTAAAAACGTTAGCCCTACCGGAAATATACATGTTAAAACCGGTAGCCCTACCGGAAATATACATGTTAAAACCATTAGCCCTACTGGAAATATACATGTTAAAACCATTAGCCCTACCGGAATTATACATGTTAAAACCATTAGCCCTACCGGAAATATACATGTTAAAACCGGTAGCCCTACCGGAAATATACATGTTAAAACCGGTAGCCCTACCGGAATTATACATGTTAAAACCGGTAGCCCTACCGGAAATATACATGTTAAAACCATTAGCCCTACCGGAAATATACATGTTAAAACCGGTAGCCCTACCGGAAATATACATGTTAAAACCGGTAGCCCTACCGGAAATATACATGTTAAAACCGGTAGCCCTACCGGAAATATACATGTTAAAACCGGTAGCCCTACCGGAAATATACATGTTAAAACCGTTAGCCCTACCGGAAATATACATGTTAAAACCGGTAGCCCTACCGGAATTATACATGTTAAAACCGTTAGCCCTACCGGAAATATAGATACCGGACTGAACAAAAATATAACCGTAACATGTAAAGTGTTGGACCCATGTTTCAAGAGCAAAAGAAAAATCCCTGAAATATTCCATATACGCACAAAAAGCTAATTTCTCTTAAATCTTGTGGAGAAATGTGTTTACATCCCTGTTAGTGTGCAATTCTTCTTTGCCAAGATAATCCATCCACCTCACAGGTGTGACATATTAAGAAGCTGATTTAAAACAGCAATGATCATTACACAGAGTGCAGTGGAGTATTTCTGTCTGTGATAAAGCCCTTTTCTGTGGAAAAACTCATTCTGATTGGCTGGGCCTGGCTCCCCAGTGGGTGGGCCTTTTCCCTCTAAGGACCACCCATGGCTGCACCCCTGCCCAGTCGTGAAATCCATAGTTCAGGGGCCTAATGAATTTATTTCAATTGAACGATTTCCTTCTATGAACTGTAACTCAGTAAAATATTTGAAATTGTTGCATGTTGCGTTTATATTTTTATTATAGTAATCACGTTAAAAACAGTAGCCCAGGTCATCAAGTTATTTTATATTAGCCTGGCTGATGCAACCCATGTGACTCACATGACCACACTGGTCTGGAAAGGCCATTTGATAATGCAATATTCGCTCAGAGACAGGTTTGATTGGTTCTCTCAAATGTTTATTTTTTTTCCATCAGGGTTGAGACCCATCGTTGTTTGGATTTGAAAATCCAACCATTGTAATAGAACGAGGCGGGGCTCAGAGGCTGTGTGTGGCTGTGGGTGTTTGAGTGAGAAAGACACAGAGGAGAACCAACCAGTAAAAGCACAGCTCCCTTCATTATCAACGCATTCTGCCAACAACATCAAACATCCTTTCCAGACTCTGAAGACAGGAGGACTTTAAAAGTTAGGTGTTAGCCTAATTTCACATGCTATGGAATGGAACATGTTAGAATGTCCAGACCTTGGCTGGCCAGCTCCCCCAGTTTCTCCCCAAGGCCTCTCTCAGCCTGCAGGCTCGCGGCGCTGGCCTCCCCGCTCAGGGCCTTCTCTGTCTGTGTACATGTGTCAATGATACCCCCCTGGCCATGGAGTAGGGTGTCCAGCTGGGCCTGCAAGACCTGGGGGAAAGAGAGAGAGAGAAACATAGAAGGACAGAAAGAGAAAGAGAGAGATGTAGGACTCTTTTTTTCTCCCTCGCTCCCTCCCCACTCTCTCTTTCCTCCCTACCTTCTGTTTCAGTCCGTAGGTGACCTCTAGCTCCATCAGTAGAACACTCTTCCTGACGTCCAAGGTCTTGTGGAGCTCTTCGAAGCTGACATGGATGTCCTCCTCAATCAAAGCTCTCTGATTGGTCAGCTGCTGTAGGATCTCTCTCAGAGACACCAGGGCCTCCGAGATCTGAGGCAGTCTTGACGTAAGCACACACACAGATCAGAGGACACACACACACACAGATCAGAGAGGGTGGGGAGGAGAGAGAGCGAGAGAGAGAGAGAGAGAAAAAGAGAGAGAGAGAGAGAGAGAGAGAGAGAGAACAATGGGGTGGGGGGATGAAACTTGACAATAAAGGAGTGAACAATAACTCTTCTCTCGAATGTAAGGGTGTGTACCTGTTCTCTGTGTGTGTGTGTGTGTACCTGTTCTCTGTGTGTGTATGCACCTGTTCTCTGTGTGTGTATGCACCTGTTCTCTCTGTGTGTGTGTACCTGTTCTCTCTGTGTGTGTGTGTACATGTTCTCTGTGTGTGTATGTACCTGTTCTCTGTGTGTGTGTGTACCTGTTCTCTGTGTGTGTGTATGTACCTGTTCTCTGTGTGTGTGTGTGTACCTGTTCTGTTTGTGTGTGTACCTGTTCTCTCTGTGTGTGT
>QNTS01004945.1:45795-60835 GCA_003317085.1 Hucho hucho
AGGGTTGGGGGATGGGAGTTTGAGGAGTGTGTGGGGGGGTGTGGAGGGTTGTGTGTGTGGAGTGTGTAGGGGGGTGGAGGAGGGGAGGAGGAGGAGTGTGGGGGGGAGGGGAGGAGGATGAGTATGTGGGGGGGAGGGGTGTGTGTGTCCCCTACCTTGCCAGTGTGTGTGTGACAGGCCAGTCCCTTGCCCGATAGAGCCTCCAGTACTGTACACTCCTCACTACTGCTGTCAGGTGACGGATGTCCCGCCTCCATCAGGCCAGTCCACACCCCTTTCTGTACACCGACGTACAGACACACCCCTTTCTGCAGCCAGGGGGTGGGGCCAGACAAACAGACACCCCCCTTTTACTGCAGCTATTAGAGGGACTTGGCAGACAGACACACCCTTTCCTCCTTTCTCAGGACCGCAGTAACTCTGGACGGGTTCACCTCAGTAACTCTGGACGGATTCACCTCAGGACCGCAGTAACTCTGGACGGGTTCACCTCAGGACCTCAGTAACTCTGGACATGTTCACCTCAGGACCTCAGTAACTCTGGACGGGTTCACCTCAGGACCTCAGTAACTCTGGATGGATTCACCTCAGTAACTCTGGACGGATTCACCTCAGGACCGCAGTAACTCTGGACGGGTTCACCTCAGGACCGCAGTAACTCTGGATGGATTCACCTCAGGACTTCAGTAACTCTGGACATGTTCACCTCAGGACCTCAGTAACTCTGGATGGATTCACCTCAGGAATGGAAACGCATTGTCCTACAAGGAGAAATGGGAGACATGAGTTAGAGAGATACTTCTGAGGTCCTGATAAACAGCTGATGGGGAGCCGAGACATCGAGGCTTTATAATGTTGTTCTATCAAGGAGCTTTATATCTAAATGGCCAAGACCTAATATGTTTTGCCATGAGACAAACACAGACATACATGATTTATTATTTATGTTGAAAGGGTTCTCTGGCGAGTTCTACTGATGGAATCCCCCTTCCACTTGACTGGTATGAGAGAAAATCAGTTCATACATATTAATACACATAGCTATATACAGCATCTTTGGAAAGTATTCAGACCCCTTGAATTTATACACATTTTGTTATGTTACAGCCTTATTCTAAAATGTATTCAATTGTTTTTTCTCTCATCAATCTACACACAATATCCCATAATGACATAGCAAAAACAGTTTTATAGAAAATGTTACAAATTTATAAAAAAACTGAAATATCACATTTACTCAGTACTTTGATGAAGCACCTTTGACAGCGATTACAGCCTCGAGGCCTCTTGGGTATGACGCTACAAGCTTGGCACATCTGTATTTGGGCAGTTTCTCCAATTATTCTCTGCAGATCCTCTCAAGCTCTGTCAGGTTGGATGGGGAGCGTCGCTGCACAGGTATTTTCAGGTCTCTCCAGAGATGTTCGATCGAGTTAATGTCCAGGCTCTGGCTGGGCCATACAAGGACATTCAGAGACTTGTCTCAAAGCCACTGCTGCGTTGTCTTGGCTGTGTGCTTAGGGTCGATGTCACCGTAGGGATGGTGCCATGTTTCCTCCAGACGTGACTCTTGACAATTCAGGCCAAAAAGTTCAGTCTTGGTTTCATCAGACCAGAGAATCTTGTTTCTCATGGTCTGAGAGACCTTTAGGTACCTTTTGGCAAACTCCAAGCGGGCTGTCATGTGCCTTTTACTGAGGAGTGGCTTCCGTCTGGCCACTCTATCATAAAGGCCTGATTGGTGGAGCGCTGCAGAGATGGTTGTCCTTCTGGAAGGTTCTCCCATCTCATCAGAGGAACTCTAGAGCTCTGTCAGAGTGACCATCAAGTTCTTGGTCACCTCCCTGACCAAGGCCCTTCTCTCCCGTTTGCTCAGTTTGGCCGGGCGGCCAGCTCCAGGAAGTCTTGTTTCCAAAATTGTTCCGTCTAATAATAATGGAGACCACTGTGTTCTTGGAGACCTTCAATGCTACATAAATGTTGTGGTACCATTCCCCAAATCTGTGCCTCGATACAATCCTGTCTCAGAGCAATTCTTTCAACCTTATGGCTTTGTTTTTGCTATGACATGCACTGTCAACTATGGGACCTTAAATAGACATGTGAGTGCCTTTCCAAATCATGTCCAATCAATTGAATTTACCACAGTAGGACTCCAATCAAGTTGGAGGAACATCTCAAGGATGATTAAATCAAATTTCATTTGTTACATATTTAGCAGATGTTATTGTGGGTGTAGAGAAATGCTTGTGTTCCTAGCTCCAACAGTGCAGTAATATCTAAAAACAATCAAATACTTTTTTCCCTCACTGTACATATGAGATGAGTAATGTAGGATATGTAAACATTATATAAATGGCATCGTTTAAAGTGGCTAGTGATACATTTATTACATCCACTTTTTAATTATTAAAGTGGCTAGAGATTTGAGTTGATGGCCGAACTGCATAGGCAAGATTCAGTAGATCAAATACTTTTTTCCCTCACTGTAAGTCAGTACAGTGAGGGAAAAAAGTATTTGATCCCCTGCTGATTTTGTACGTTTTCCCACTGACAAAGAAATGTTCAGTCTATAATTTTAATGGTAGATGTATTTTAACAGTGAGAGACAGAATAACAACAAAAAAATCCAGAAAAACGCATGTGAATTTTTTTATAAAATGATTTGCATGAAAACTTACTCCAGAACACTCAGGACCTCAGACCTCAGTCAAACAGGACAACGACCCTAAGCACACAGCAAAGACAACGCAAGAGTGGTTTCGGGACAAGTCTCTTAATGTCCTTGAGTGGCCCAGCCAGAGCCAGGACTTGAACCCGATCGAACATCTCTGGAGAGACCTAAAAATAGCTGTTCAGCAACACTTCTCATCCAACCTGACAGAGATTGAGAGGATCTGCAGAGAAGAATGGGAGAAACTCCACAAATACAGGTGTGCCAAGCTTGTAGCATCATACCCAAGAAGACCCGAGGCTGTAATCGCTGCCAAAGGTGCTTCAACAAAGTACTGAGTAAAGGGTCTGAATACTTATGCAAATGTGATATTTCCATTATTATTTTTTTTTATACATTTGCAACAATTTCAACCTATTTTTGCTTTGTCATTATGGGGTATTGTGTGTAGATTGAGGGGGGGGGGGGCAATTTAGAATAAGGCTGTAATGTAACAAAATGTGGAAAATAAAGCGGTCTTTCCAAATGCACTGTACATATAGGAAAAATAATATATAGGTCACAAAATGTCTGTCAATAGAGTGGCTCTGGTTCCTATGGTAACACGGGGAGGAAAGGGAAGGGAAACGCCCACACAAATCTAAAGTCTTCCAATCACGTGCTTTTCTACTCTCTACCCCAATTCCATGAGATGGCCTACAATGAATATGAATGAAATAGGGTAAAACACATTTCCTAAAGAGGGGGGATTATGGTAATGTTGAGCAGAGCTGGTGTTCATTTCCATCATCCTAATTTAACACTATCTTCTCTGCTTTGTGTTCTCTCTCTCTCTCTCTCTCTCTCTCTCTCTTTTTTCCCCTCCCACCGTATATATTTCTCAACTCCTCTCCCTGCAGTAAATCTTGCAGTGCATTCTGGGTAGCAGGGAGGCTGTCTGTTATTGTCGAGCCATGACTTGGCTGAGTGTGTCTGTGTCTATCACTGACAGATGGTCTCTCTCTCTCTCTCTCTCTCTCTCTCTCTCTCTCTCTCTAGGCTAAGACTTCAATTGAGGTAATTTGTGTGTGTGTGCGTGCAAGTGTGTGTGTGTGTGTACGTGCATTCGTGTGTGTGTGTTATATGGTGTTTTATTTTCACTAGCACCACACAGCTGATTAAAATAATCAAAGCTTGATGATGAATTGGTTAGTTGAATCAAAGAAATAAAAACAGGGGCCCCCAGGACCGCGTTTGGGAAAACCCTGCTCTAAATAACCTGTTGACCAATGCAGTAATGGTACCCTATTCCTTATGGGCCCTGGTCAAGGTAGTGCACTATATAGGGAATATAATTCCATTTGGCCCTGGTCAAAGTAATGCACTATATAGGAAAGAGAATGCCATTTGACCCTGGCCAAAGTAGTGCCCTAAAAATGCAGTAATGGTACCCTATTCCTTATGGGCCCTGGTCAAAAGTAGTGCACTATATAGGGAATACAATGCCATTTGGCCCTGGTCAAAAGTAGTGCCCTATATAGGGAACATAATGCCATTTGTGATGCACATAATATGCAGGGCCTGGATAATAAACTATCTTGCGTCCCAAATGACACCCTATTCCCTATATAGCGCACCATTTTGAGCAGAGACCTATGGCACTTGTGACACATCCCTGATTACTATCTGAAGAAATGACGCACATTCCACCTCCGAGCTGCAGTCACCAACTTGTAAAGATCGCTGGCACAGGCCTGCCACACAAACACACACACACACACACACACACACACACACACACACACACACACACACACACAGAATCACAGAACAGAACTCCATCCATCCCTCCCTTTCTCTCTCCCTTCTTCCCTCCTTCTTTCCCTCCCTCTCGTCATCTCTTCTCTCCTTTTCCCATCACATCCCTCTCTCCTTCCGCTCTTCCCTCCTTCCCTTCTCCATCCCTCTCTCCCTTCCCTCCTTCCCCCATCACATCCCTCTCTCCCTCCCCTCCTTTCTCCTTTCTCTTTCCCCCCCCTTTCTCAGGAAAACACAATGTGACACAGATGCTGCTGTCATCATCCCTCCTCTCTCTCTCTCTCTCCACTCTCTCTCCATCACCATCTCCTCTCCATCTCCTCTAAACTTACTGTGTTGCCTGGTTGTTGTAGTGATAGCAGTACCTCTGGATATTCCACGGTGGATCCATCTTTATAGTGATAAAGGCCAGGTCTTTCCGCCCGTGTGTTATCCAGGGGGTTATGCTGCTTGGTCTGAGGGAGAGAGAGGAGATCGCTACGGCAACAGAGACAGAGCGAGAGAGAGAGAGAGAGATGAAACAGAGGGGGAGGGGACTAGGGACTGGCTACAGCGGCAGCAGCCATTCAGAAATAAAAGAGAGGATAGAGGCAGCTCATTGGTTGGTTGATAAGCTCACTTAGTCTCTCAAAAGTGCTCTCTCTCTCTCTCTCTCTCTCTCTCTGTTTCTGTCTGTGTCTTTCTCTCTTTCTCTGTCTCTCTCTCCTCCCTTTCCCTCTCTTTCTCTCTGTCATATGTGGCAATAAGGGTTACTGTAATTTGCGTACAGGTAGCCTAGCGGTTAAGAGCATTGGGCCAGTTAACGAAAGGCTTGTTTGAATCCCAGAGCCGACTAGGTGAAAAATCTGTTGATGTGCCCTTGAGCAAAGCACTTAACCCTAATTGCTCTGGATAAGGGTGTCTGCTAAATGACTAAAATATATACGATGTGTCAATCATGTTATTAACCTCTTGGGGATAATTAAGGAGCAGTGGGGCGCTACCGCCCCAGCCACGACAACATCCGGAAAATGCAGAGCGCCAAATTCAAATTACAAATGTAGTAATATAAAACATTCATGAAAACAGTGTTGCACACTCTTCAAAAGCTTAGAATCTTGGCAATCTCACAGAGTTGTCAGATTTCAAAAAAGGCTTCACGGCGAAAGCATTGTCTGAGGACAGCGCCCCATGTACTTCCTCCATTAGCATAGTAATAAAACCAGCACGGGTGTCACAAAACTCATAAAAAGAGCTAAAATAAATCGCTTACCTTTGAAGATCTTCTTCTGATGGCAATCCGAAGTGTCCAAGCAAGACAATCAATGTTCCTTTTGTTTGAAAAAGTCCCTCTTTATATCCATAAAGCTCTGTTTGGTTGGCGCATTTTGTTCAGAAAATCCACCATCCACACCATCCACAGCGCTGATGTCCGGGAGGGCTCTTGCCTGGGCTACGGCAGTATGGGAGCAACAGTCGGCCGTATGCTTCAATCTGGAGGAGTTCGTGGCTGAGGTGAAGAACGTTTGACGCTCCATTGTCCAGGAGAGAGGCTGCCTGGAAGTTACTACAGCTTTGACAAGACTCCTGCAGTGTGGCAGACTATACAGTGGATTTCCACACGTCGGCGGCTGAGAGTGCCTAGAACCGGAAGCGCTGTTCGACATGTTCCTGCACGGAGTATCAGAGGAAGTAAAGGGCAAGCTTGCAACCCGGGAACTACAGACGGATCTCGAATCGCTCATCTCTTTGACCTTTCCGATCGATGGGCGACTATGGGAACGAAGGAAGGAGAGGAGATTTGATTTCACTCGCCTGCCCCAGGATTCCACCGCGCCACCGAGGCATCCCGGAAGTCCCCGACAGCTCCTTTGCCGAGGGAACCCGAAGCTACCCAAGATCTCCCGAGAGTCTCCAAAGGCTGCCGATTCACCTCGTCCCGAGCCCATGTAGCTAGGTAGAGTTGGCTGTCTCCAACCGAACGGCTAAACAGGATTCACACTAAGAGTTGCCTGTATTGTGGGACTACTGGTCATTTCATCTACATCTGTCCACTAAAAGACCAGGCTCACCGGTAAGAGCGAGTACTCCATATGTAGAACCTTTCCTCTTCTCTTACTCACACCACTTTTCGTGCCAATTTGCTATGGTGAAACCAGTCAAAATCTCTTCGGGTACTCATCGACTCTGGGGCCGATGAGATATTTTGGACGCTACCCTGGCATCCAAGCTAGGAATCGCCACTCAGCTCATCTCCACTCCCATGGACGTTAGAGCGCGGGACGGGTGTTCTATAGGCCGGGTCACCCACAATACCACCCCCATCAATCTGCGGTCTGTGCCAAGGTATCGTCATGGTCCATGCCAACGTACCACCATGGTCCGTGCCAAGGTATCGTCATGGTCCGTGCCAACGTACCACCATGGTCCGTGCCAAGGTATCGTCATGGTCCGTGCCAAGGTATCATCATGGTCTGTGCCAACGTACCACCATGGTCTGTGCCAAGGTATCGTCATGGTCCGTGCCAACGTACCACCATGGTCCGTGCCAAGGTATCGTCATGGTCCGTGCCAACGTACCACCATGGTCTGTGCCAACGTACCACCATGGTCTGTGCCAAGGTATCGTCATGGTCCGTGCCAACGTACCGCCATGGTCTGTGCCAAGGTATCGTCATGGTCTGTGCCAAGGTATCGTCATGGTCCGTGCCAACGTACCACCATGGTCCGTGCCAAGGTATCATCATGGTCCGTGCCAACGTACCACCATGGTCTGTGCCAAGGTATCGTCATGGTCCATGCCATGGTGGAACCTGCATTTTATATCTGAAATAATTAAAGTACAAATAAAACATTTTGCTTTTTATAATTAAAGGATTGAAGCTTTATAGTTACGTGATGACGTCACATACTCCAACAAACAACGATTAATCAGACTTAATATCCACAACTATTTGAACCCTTTTTGTTCCATTCTTGGACTTCAAAAGGAGAGGAGGGAGAGGTAGAACTCAATCTCAGCCAAAGGGAGAGGTAGAACTCAATCTCAGCCAAAGGGAGAGGTAGAACTCAATCTCAGCCAAAGGGAGAGGTAGAACTCAATCTCAGTCAAAGGGAGAGGTAGAACTCAATCTCAGCCAAAGGGAGAGGTAGAACTCAATCTCAGCCAAAGGGAGAGGTAGAACTCAATCTCAGCCAAAGGGTGCACTTGTTTTGAAGGATAATGCCAATTCCACAAACTCCCAATTGCCCTCATGACACGCCCCTCTCATGCTAACTCACCACACCACCTGAACTCACTCTGCTAATCACCAATTCCTCTTCCATTCTTCTGGTATATAAGCAGCTTGTTATATCTGGGGTTATTCAGTATTTGTGGTGGCCCAGTTCCTTTATTGGTGCTGTTGTGTGTTGGTGAAAGTAAGTTCCTGCTCTCGTGACGGTTCTAGGGGTTTAGTTTCCTGCGTTGTGGCATAATATCCTGTTCATCCTAGCTTGTGTGTTGTTATGGTGTAGCCAACACCGTATTAGCCCTTTAGTTTAACTAGAAGGGAATTGTTACAGCTTGTGAGATGAGACCTGGTCCAATGATGTTACCTGCTAGAGATGAGACCCCCGTTCTGCTCAGCTGTCTAGCGATTTCACCCTCACAATATGGGCACCATGCTGGTCCAGACTGGAAGTAGAGGAAACCTGACTGTGCCAAGCCAGAACAAAACAATGGCAGCCATATTTGGTTGGGTGGTGTCCACTAGATTTAGTTATTTATAGATCACTTCTCAGTGCTGTAAAATAGTGACTTTTCAGAACTGTTGAGTGGATTATGGCTGGATCTTCAGAGGTGGGACAGATGCTGCTAGTAGGTACCTCATTGAACCATGTCTAGCCAGCTGTTGCTATGGAATGTCCTTAGGCCTTGCTTCATTTATTAAAAGGTCTAATATTGGGCTGTGGTGTAGCTTACTGGTCAGTCATCTATGTTAATGTGGTGTATTCACTCCAGCACCACAGCATCCTATCACAGCCTTTCCTGATGGCCATTTCACCTCACCTACCTACTGTCCTGACAAGCCCCTCAGCCTTACCTGCCAGCCTTTTGTTCTTTTTTTTTTTTTTTTGGCTAATGAAAGAACCAGAATTAAAATTTGTCTTCCACCATAATGCCTGCATTCTGACAGCTGTGCCATAGTGGCTATATCCAAAGTTGCAGGAAATTCCTCAATTTTGGTATTAGGTCTTTACTACTCCTGTATGAGTGGAGGCCCCACCATAAATTCTCCTCAGCCCTGCTTAGGGGACAGGTTGCCACTTAGGATAGCAGACATATCCCTGTTCTAATCCACTATGTGGAGGAAGATGATACTTTAGCTCTTGTTAGCAATTGACTTCCTTCAATAACGCAATCCGGGGGAGGAAATATATTTGAGAAGGACAAATCATGGATGTTATGCTGGGAGGTAGAAGTTCAGTTCCCCTGTCCTCAGTTTTTCTCCACAGAACAAAGGAGCAGGATGTCATTTACAGTGGGGAAAAAAAGTATTTAGTCAGCCACCAATTGTGCAAGTTCTCTCACTTAAAAAGATGAGAGAGGCCTGTAATTTTCATCATAGGTACACTTCAACTATGACAGACAAAATGAGGAAAAAAAAATCCAGAAAATCACATTGTAGGATTTTTAATGAATTTATTTGCAAATTATGGTGGAAAATAAGTATTTGGTCACATACAAACAAGCAAGATTTCTGGCTCTCACAGACCTGTAACTTCTTCTTTAAGAGGCTCCTCTGTCCTCCACTCGTTACCTGTATTAATGGCACCTGTTTGAACTTGTTATCAGTATAAAAGACACCTGTCCACAACCTCAAACAGTCACACTCCAAACTCCACTATGGCCAAGACCAAAGAGCTGTCAAAGNCTCTCTAGCAAACTTCAGACGGGCCTGAACATGTACTGGCTTAAGCAGGGGGACACGTCTGGCACTGCAGGATTTGAGTCCCTGGCGGCGTAGTGTGTTACTGATGGTAGGCTTTGTTACTTTGGTCCCAGCTCTCTGCAGGTCATTCACTAGGTCCCCCCGTGTGGTTCTGGGATTTTTGCTCACCGTTCTTGTGATCATTTTGACCCCACGGGGTGAGATCTTGCGTGGAGCCCCAGATCGAGGAAGATTATCAGTGGTCTTGTATGTCTTCCATTTCCTAATAATTGCTCCCACAGTTGATTTCTTCAAACCAAGCTGCTTACCTATTGCAGATTCAGTCTTCCCAACCTGGTGCAGGTCTACAATTTTGTTTCTGGTGTCCTTTGACAGCTCTTTGGTCTTGGCCATAGTGGAGTTTGGAGTGTGACTGTTTGAGGTTGTGGACAGGTGTCTTTTATACTGATAACAAGTTCAAACAGGTGCCATTAATACAGGTAACGAGTGGAGGACAGAGGAGCCTCTTAAAGAAGAAGTTACAGGTCTGTGAGAGCCAGAAATCTTGCTTGTTTGTATGTGACCAAATACTTATTTTCCACCATAATTTGCAAATAAATTCATTAAAAATCCTACAATGTGATTTTCTGGATTTTTTTTCCTCATTTTGTCTGTCATAGTTGAAGTGTATCTATGATGAAAATTACAGGCCTCTCTCATCTTTTTAAGTGAGAGAACTTGCACAATTGGTGGCTGACTAAATACTTTTTTTCCCCACTGTATAATCCCCCTCCCCCTCCACCCTAACCTGGGGTTGACCAACTTGAAGTCCTTGCAGTACAACTAGGCCAAATAACATGTATTGTACTCCAGACTCAATGTACCAATGACAACGTAGCTCTGGGTCCAGGACTGACATCCCCCATATGTTGAACTGAAAAGCAACTCCTGTTGATCATTAATTCTCATCCTCTGCTTTGTGTATTTATCTTCAAAATATTTGTTTATCCTTCATTAGTTTAATCTGTGATTAGTACTGGAATACATCTGGTAAGTGGAATTCTGCAGTACTTGGATTGGTTAGGGCAACACTGCATTCCTCTACACTCTGAAGTACTCTCTGAATTGGTTTTGATGGCTTCACTCTGTTCCTCTCAGGAGACTCTCCTTGACCATGTTGACTTGTCTTCTGCTTCTCAGTGTTGCATTTGCTCTGGGAGATGCAAGTAAGAGTCCACTTTCCTTTTACTCATTCTGTATTTTTCTTATAGCAGAGGTGACTGACTGATCTACAAATAATATTGTAGTTGTGATTTGTAGATCTGTCTCCACTAGCCTTTTAAAGCCAGCTGTAACTTCTCCTTACAGATTCCTTGCTAGAAGACTTGTGTCCTTCCAGGACCAAATATGGATCACGCTGCTTCATGTTTGTCAAGCCTACAAGGAGCTGTCCTGAAGCAGAGGTATCATGCTTACCATCTACTGTGAATTTAAAGGGGAAGTTAAATTTAAATTAACTTAGTTTTTTTTTACCGGCAACACATGCCTCATGTAAAATACTGAACTTCCCCCTTAAATTGTCTAGTTGGAATTTTCTATAAATTTGGCATATTTAATGTGGTGTCGTGCCTCCTGTATATTGGAAACCCCAGGGCATGGCGTAAGACTGAGGTAAACAAATGGCTTTAAGAGCATGTTTAAAAGGGAATTAGTTGAGATGGTCAATATTTGGTTGAGTCCAGAGTCTGGCTAATACGTTGTCTTGTACCCGTCTACTGCTTCCTCTAGCGGCACTGTGTCCCTTGGTGATAAACTGGTGTCTGTACCCAACGTTGTAAAGTACCTTGGCGCAAACCTGGCATCTGTACACAGCTCTGCGGAGGAACGATTTCTACAGGGCTTGGTCAAGACTGCCGGTTTCCCTCCTACCTGGATTGGTGGATTTGATGCTGTTCAGTTCAAGGTGGGACAAGGAAGCCTTCAGTGTTATACAGAGCCATTACCATGGGGCCAATGAAGGCAAGGTTGCGTGTTTGACTCAGAGCTCACTATGAATAATCGGACATACCCTTGAGCAACGCACTGAACCCTAATTGCTCCTGTAAGTCGATCTAGATGACTAAAATGTGAATGTATATAGCTGTAATACTTCAGTAGAAGGCTTTTATTCAAATGTGAAATGGTTATAGTTAATATTTAAACTTATCAAAGTAATCTATTCCAGACAGTGTGCCTGTGTATGGTGTTTCTAGCTTCAACAGTTGTAGACTAGTTATGGTTATTGAAATGCATTGGGATGATAGCAAATGTGAGAAGTAGGCGCCACGTTTGTCTTTACACAAGCAACAGTTCCAGTCTGAGGGTTTTAGTGGCAGCTTAAACTGATTAGGTAGAGGAAAGATGACATTTTAGGATATATTCTGAAACGTTTCCAGCTTCAGGACAGGCTATGGTTCTGGAGCGACGGCTCCAACTTTGATCACCAGAACTGGGCAAAAGGATGGCCCGACGCGTGTGCCAGAGAGACATGTATTCATATGAACTTTGGAGGTGCAGTAAGCCCAGTATCATTCACTGATCCAGTCATCAAATTAAACTTTATTCCTAGTTCATTTGAATCTCAGACACTCATGCAGATGTTCCTACTGGTGTGTGTGTGTGTGTGTGTGTGTGTGTGTGTGTGTGTGTGTGTGTGTGTGTGTGTGTGTGTGTGTACAACTGAGTATATCTGTTCTAAGATGAACAACGCTGGAACAATGCATTATGTGGAAGGAGCTTGTCCTCTGTGCTCCCTGAGACTCTTGCCGCTTCGCTACTCTATCCATGCTATTCCATAGTGTCTTCATGGTAACGTCAAATTCTTTGTTGCTGTTAAATGAAGTTCAGTTACAACATGAATTGTTTGCAGCCAATAAAACGTGTACGTGTTACACTGTCTCATGAGTTGTTATTGACCATGGATGATACTGCCTTAATTGTCCCATCTTTTGAGAGCTTTCTTCAAGGTACATCTTTGAATCTGGTATCTGAATGTATTTGTCAGAGCTAAGACGTGCGGTAACTCATTTTACCTGACAAGCAGCATAAGTTACGTTTTAGTTATTTATTAGACTCTTATCCAGAACCACTTGGTAGTTAGAACTTGTTCTTACTGGTCCCCTGTGGGAATCAAACCCACAACCCTGGTGTTGCTAGTGCCATGCTTGACTGAGCCACCAGGACCTAACACCGTCATAACCATGTCAGTGTGCGTAACTTTTCATCAATGGACACCTGTGATAGGGCGCAATATTTTTAGGACACTTACAGGTTCAAAAGACATGTTTAACCTGTCATGATGTTCTATTGTTAAAAGTTTGTTTCATAGTCTTAATGTTCTTATATTTTAAAGAACTGACAAGGTCATGAATTATTATTCCCAAACCTTTTCCACTACAATGACTTGCTTATAATTTAACTTCTTTGGGAGCAGCGCACGAGGTGATCGTTTTGGAGAGCCTGGCGTGCCCAAAGTAATATGCCTCCCATTCAGGCCCAGAAAATAGGATATGCACATATTTAGTACCATTGGATAGGAAACACTGAATTTTCTAAAAGTGTTAACATTTTGTCTGAGTAAAACAGAACGGATATGGCAGGCGAAAACCCTGAGGAATTTCTGTCCTGGAAAAAGTGGTTTTGACACATTGCCTCATTTAGAGCCCCTCCCTTATGAAAATGCACATATAAGGGCATATGAATGCAGTACCTATCGCTTCCTCGGGATGTCAACAGTCTCGAGAAAGTGATTTGATTCTTCTTAGCTGCTTTTAGAGCAGAGAAGAAGAGGAATAAGGAAGTGTCCACTGAGATGTCAATACAAGTAAATGCGCGTTCACGGCTTGCGCGGTCTTTGTTTTTTTCCTTTCTTATCGCCCAGTTTATATTCCGGTTGAAATATTATACAACATATACATTAAAGTGTTCCTAAGGATACATTATCAATGATGTTTGATTGTTCTTGGACAAGTTTATAGGTAAAAATTAGTTTCTGTCCTGCACACAAACAAATACAGTACCAGTCAAAAGTTTGGACACACCTACTCATTCAAGGGTTTTTCTTCATTTGGACTATTTTCTACATTGTATAAAAATAGTGGAGACATCAAAACTATGAAATAGCACATATGGAATCTTGTAGTAACCAAAAAAGTGTTTAACCTGTTTGAGCTAGGGGGCAGTGAAAAATGTGCCCAAAGTAAACTGCCTGTTACTCAGGCACAGAAGCTAGGATATGCAGTATTGGATAGAAAACACTCTGAAGTTTTTAAAGCTGATATGACAGAGGAAAAACGGAGCAATATCCATCCAAGAAATTGTTATCCTGTGAGCTGGCTCATTTTCCATTGAGTTGCTATTGGAAATGCTTAAATCCAGCTCCCAGGTTGCAGTACCTATGGCTTCCACTAGATGTCAACAGTCTTTAAACAAGGTTTCATGCGTTTACCTTGAAAAATAAGAGAGTAGAAGAAGTGTATCCAAGTGGAGTAAAATAGTACCTTTTGGGTTTGGAGTGCAGGACCGTGAGCCTCGGTCAGGTTATTATCCGTGTGAAATATTATAGTTAAAATACATAATAGTGTACCTAAGGATCAATTAGAAACGTTGTTTGATTTGTTTGGACAAAGTCTATAGGTATATTTTGAACGCTCTATATGTCTTGTATAATGGATGAGTGGACGGTGGATTTTCTGAACAGAACGCATCAACCAAACTGAGCTTTATGGATAAAGAGGGACTTTTTCGAACAAAAGGAACATTGATTGTCTTGCTTGGACACTTCGGTTTGCAATCAGAAGAAGATCTTCAAATGTAAGCGATTTATTTGATCTCTTTTTATGACTTTTGTGACACCAGTGCTGGTTATGTTTTTAGTGCAGGAAGTACACAGGGAGCAGTCCTCAGACAATTAAATGTTCTGCTTTCGCCGTAAAGCCTATCTTTCCGATTTGGTGCTGCTGTACATACCTACACGTACAATACGGTCACAAGACGAGGGCCTCCTTATTGTTCCTAGAATTTCTAAGCAAACAGCTGGTCTCAGGGCTTTCTCCTATAGAGCTCAATTTTTATGGAATGGTCTACCTATACATATGACAGGCGCAGACTCGGTCTCGACCTTTAAGTCTTTATTGAAAACTCATCTCTTCAGTAGGTCCTATGATTGAGTGTAGTCTGGCCCAGGGGTGTGAAGGTGACAGAAAGGCACTGGAGCGACGAACCACCCTTGCTGTCTCTGCCTGACCGGGTTCCCCTCTCTCCACTGGAATTCTCTGCCTCTAACCCTATTACAGAGGCTGAGTCACTGGCTTACTGGTGCTTTCCATGCCGTCCCTAAGAGGGGTGCGTCACTTGAGTGGGTTTAGTGTCTGACGTAATCTTCCTGTCTGGGTTGGCGCCCCCCTCGGGTTCGTGCCGTTGTGGAGATCTTCGTGGGCAATACTCGGCCTTGTTTCAGGGTAGTAAGTTGGTGGTTGAAGATATCCCGCTTGTGGTTTGGGGGCTGTGCTTTGGCAAAGTGGGTGGGGTTATATCCTGCCTGGTTGGCCCTGTCCGTGGGTATAGTCGGACGGGGCGACAGTGTCTCCCGGCCCGTCCTGTCTCAGCCTCCAGTAATTATGCTGCAATATTTTGTGTC
>QNTS01004946.1:1951-14987 GCA_003317085.1 Hucho hucho
CCCATTCAGTTTACCAATCCCTATCTGTAACTACTCCATATTCATCAAATATTAAATGAGGTCAGCAAAATTAATGTTACACGTATTAGATATGCTATCCAAAGTTATGGAGAAGAACATAGTGAGCTAGTGGATGGTGCGCCTAAAGCACTACTCAGTACTTAATCCCTTCCTTTCTTCATTCAATGTATTCAATCTAGATGTGATAGTGATGAAATTCAAATATTACTTAGTGATGGTGAACTGTAGTGGAATAAGGACACAACAGAGGACATAACTTCATTCATTGCCTGTTTATTTTATTGTGATAACAACAGAGCAGGAACTGGAGTCCAATTTTGGACTTTCATGATGGTCTTATCTGTATTTGTCAGCCAGGGCAGCGGACAAGGCTGCGAGGAATTTATCCACAGCAACGTGCACTTCGGGAGTGAAATCCGTAGGGAAGTGAATAGCCAGGGTCACAAGGATGTTGTGGGACAGAATCTGAAAAGTATATTTTAAAAGTTAATATTGAAGGATTAAGCCATAGCAGCAGACAGAGTTGATGTCGAGAGTGATCAATATAAAGACAATAAGTTATCTGGGGGCAAACCTTGAAGTTTCCAGGGTCCATGCGCAGCTTGAAGGCGTGCAGCTTGCCGAGAGCACTCATTCCACTCACGAGGTCGTCCATCAGTCCGACAGCTTCACCAATTGCACCCATGATGCTGCTTCCATGCTTCTTGACTGGGGCAGAGCCGAGGCTCACGTCAGCCCAGTGGGAGAAGTAGATCTTAGTCTGGGGGTAAGAAGTCAGCATCCTGCAATGGAAGGCACATAATAGTTTGTGTTATAGGAATTTTTATTAGATGCTGAACTTCTAAGCATTACGCATATCATATTTCTCCCATCGTCTGTGTCTACAACGTAATGAAAGTAGTTGACTTATTGTATGTTAAAATGTTTAGTCGGGGTAGGCACATCGGCCGCTGTCAGCAGGTTAAACACAATCAATCTCATCATTCTTTCTATAAGAGGGCTTACCTTCCCAAAGCCTCAGCGCCGACGACATCTGCCTTTCCACTAATCTTGCCCCAGAAGGCCTTAACCACAGATTTGTCCTTTGCTGTCAGACTCATTTCGCTCCTTTTTGATTGGGCTGTATTAAATCGACAAGAAATTAACTGTAGATGACTGCCTATACAACTAGGTCCCTTTATATTACAGTAGAGCGGCAGACACGCCCAGCTACGAGGGTACACTCCCCCTACACTGCAACCATCTTGGTCAAAATCCAAGAGTAAGAAACGTTATCTTGGCTTTTATCAAATGTTAAGTTATAGTTTCTATATTAGGCCCTTCCATAAGATGTCAGAGGGCTATGTTTCTAATAATATCCATCATTCATTTTGTTCCTTTTTGCGCAATGCAAATACATTAATTGTAGGCCTACCAGATGCAACAATTTTACGATATGTTTGATTGATAATAATAATAATAATCATAATAATCTTTATTTATTTCGTTACATAAAACGAAATATTTCAGTGTAATCAAGCATATATTTCCAATAGGTTAATTATAAAGATGCAGCTACTTTTTCCAAATGAACCAAATATTTCATTTATAGTTAATTGGCTATTTGAAATTTAATAGGCCTAGATAATGACGCAATTTTCGTTCTATTCTACATAATGTTAAATAATTAAAGGTAGGCTATATATTTGATTGTAGAGTTCTATAATATATCTTATATTGGTAAAATAAATTGCAAAAATCAAATCCACCTTCAAAGACCTGCATTCAATTGGAAAATATTTATTCAAAGTGACGTATTTCACATTTGTATTTATTTATTTTTTATTTAACCTTTATTTATATATGCAAGTCAGTTAAGAACACATTCTTATTTACAATGACGGCCTGTATGTATCTATGATATGCCTACTCTGGGGTTCAATGGAAGTTGGATATGATTCCCAATTATAAGGTTGATTCCGATGATGATCGGAAAAAAAGTCAGACGAAGACAGGTCATGCGACGACATGGGTACACACCTATCTACAAATAATACAGCACATTACAGCTTGTCATATTTAATGTCTTGAAATTAATAACTTAAAATGGGCGGGACCGGTCTGAATACCCAGATAAATAAAGGAAGGCATAGTTTTGTCGTAGATAAGAAACTGTGCCAAATTTTAGGCCGGTGTTGTGCCGAAAATCTTCCCCCACCGGAATTATCTGGAATTATCACATTTAACAAATTCATAGAAATGTTTATTGATTGCATCTCTTTCTATTTTTTCATTTGAATAGCCTTATAAACTGCAATGAAGGACATGTCATTTTCGGAAGAGTTTTGCCATAACCTTACTTTTATTCTTGCATCAGTTGGATAAATTAAAACTGTTAAGCTGTTATCATGCGAATTTTGGAACGTTGGTAATCTAGATAAAACTGTATAAGCCAATTTACACATACTTCCACATTTTAGGGTCTAACCTACAGACTTGATTCTGTAATAAATAATAAATTAACATTTACTGTTGTTTTTAACAGATAAATGATTGGAATTGATGTCATCAAGTTCGAGAGCTGAAGCGCTCACTTGGCCAATACTAATCTTTGCCAGAGCCAATCATATGCGCCGTCTCCAGTGGGCGGAGAGCACTCATAAATATAAGATGCAGGCAAAGTGTTTCCTACACAATACACGAATTTGTTTTATCTTGTCGCAAAAACCGTAGATCAAACACTGACAACATGGTTGACTGGACAGACGCCGAGAAGAGCACCATCAGTGCTGTCTGGGTCAAAGTAGATATCAATGAGGTCGGACCACTGGCTCTGGGAAGGTAGGTCATGGCTTCAGCCTCATTCAAATATATAATTTAATATATCTTATAGTGGAGATGATCATGAGTAATTATCACACTATTATACTTGTCCTGTTATCTCATCATTACTCTTAATATTGAGTTGATATTGTTACGTTTGAATGGAGCATGTTAGAGTATTAATTAGGCATATAATTGAAATACATTTGAAAATAATCCACATATTTCGGTGTTCTTGCAATGACAGAGTCCTGATCGTCTACCCCTGGACTCAGCGTTATTTCGGCTCTTTCGGAGATGTGTCCACTCCCGCAGCAATCATGGGCAACCCCAAAGTTGCTGCTCACGGCAAGGTCGTGTGTGGAGCTCTGGATAAAGCTGTGAAGAACATGGGCAACATCTTGGCCATATACAAGCCACTGAGCGAGACCCACGCTAACAAACTCTTCGTCGACCCTGACAATTTCAGGGTATGCCTTCTGTCTTGAGAAATAGGCTTATATTTTAGGCTATACTGATGTAAGCCTACACATATAACAATCAGAGCAACACGTCTAATTCCAAAGGTAAAACAAAACCGTCAGTCTTATTTAACATCTTCCTCCTTTGTCTTTTGTCTACAGGTGTTGGCTGACGTCCTCACAATTGTCATTGCCGCAAAGTTCGGAGCCGCTTTCACTCCTGAAATCCAGGCAACCTGGCAGAAGTTCATGAAAGTGGTTGTCGCAGCCATGGGCAGTCGGTACTTCTAAATGCACCCCAGACAAGTGATTATGTTCTGACATCCCTGCCTGAGTGAAAATAAAGACATCGAAACAAACATTTGTATTTATACAAACGTGTTTTTTTAGAAGGGGGGGGGGGCGGTTGGGGACAGTTCCACCACAAAATTCTTAACATCAATATTTTAGGCTATACCCTATTTAGATGAGGGAAGTGGAGCTAGGCCCCTATATGGCAGGTAATCGAAGAAAGAAAACAAGTGGGCGGACAGTACGACGCAGAACACTTTAGTAAACTATTTACAGGTAATATTTACAAAGCATACATATTAGTCGCAGGGCATCGTTTCCCAGAGCCTTCGTTGCCTTAAGATCATTACGAGAACCTTCTTGTCTTTAGTAGCCGAGTCGTTTCCCAGAGGCCTCGTTAGTAACGTGGCTCTTAAAAACCTTTGCACATCTACGAGTGACCCAGACCACTAATAGAGCAGCCAAAGTGCATGGTAAGATGCTTTATTGCTCTGCCGCGTCACTCATTTACAGAAGATCTCTCAGATGTATCTGCAATTGTTACAAACAAGTGAAGGATAAAAGTATGGTTCAAATGAAAACCTAGATGACTGTATTAAAACATAGCCTACCTGTACTGAGTCAATGTGTAGGGGTACAGGTTAGTCGAGGTAATTTGTACATGTAGGTAGAGGTGACTATGCATAGATAATATACAGCCAGTAGCAGCAGTGTACAAAACAAATGGGGGGGGGCTAAATGTAAATAGTTCTGTGGCCATTTTGGTCCTAGACTTGGCGCTGCGGTCACTTGGGTGAATGGAGTGTCTGACAATTGTACCAACACATTTCTGCAACATTGAAGGTCCCCAAGAACACAGTGGCCTCCATCATTCTTAAATGGATGAAGTTTGGAACCACCAAGACTCTTCCTAGAGTTGGACACCCGGCCAAACTGAGCAATCGGGGGAGAAGGGCCTTGGTCAGGGAGGTGACCAAGAACCCGATGGTCACTCTGACAGAGCTCCAGAGTTCATCTGTGGCGATGGGAGAACCTTCCAGAAGGACAATCATCTCTGCAGCACTCCACCAATCAGGCCTTTATGGTAGTGGCCAGACGGAAGCCACTCCTCAGTAAAAGACACATGACAGCCAGCTTGGAGTTGCCAAAAGGCACCTAAAGGAGTCTCAGACCATGAGAAACAAGATTCTCTGGTCTGATGAAACCAAGATTGAACTCTTTGGCCTGAACGCCAAGCATCACGTCTGAAGGAAACCTGGCACAATCCCTACGGTGAAGCATGGTGGTGGCAGCATCATGCTGTGGGGATGTTTTTCAACGGCAGGGACTGTGAGACTAGTCAGGATCTAGGGAAAGATGAAAGGAGCAAAGTACAGAGAGCTCTTTGATGAAAACCTGCTCCAGAGCACTCAGGACCTCAGACTGGGAAGAAAGTTCACCTTCCAACCATAAAACGACCCTAAGCACACAGCCAAGACAACGCAGGAGTGGCATCGGGACAAGTCTCTGAATGTCCTTGAGTGGCCCAGCCAGAGCCTGGACATGAACCCGATCGAACATTTCTTGAGAGGCCTGAAAATAGCTGTGCTGCGACGCTCCCCATCTAACCTGACAAGAGCTTGAGAGGATCTGCAGAGAAGAATTGGAGAAACTCCCCAAATACAGGTGTGCCAAGCTTTTAGCATCATACCCAAGAAGACTTGAGGCTGTAATCGCTGCCAAAGGTGCTTCAACAAAGTACTTAGTAAAGGGTCTGAATACTTATGTAAATGTAATATTTCCGGGGTTTTTTTGTTATTAAAGTTGTATTTATTAAACATAAAAATAAAACATTGTACAGCATAAAAACATTGAGCATGACATCAAGACATATCCTCCAACATAGCACATGTACACAGTCAAATAGTATCTCACAGGTTACAATATAGAACTAAATGGGTTCACAAGCATAAGTAATCAGTCTTAGAAACATGAAAAAATAAAACGCATCCAGCTTCTAGAATTGTTGTTTCTACCAGTGATCCTAGCAAGCATTTGTTCATAAAATGCTACCTCCAACATTGATTATATCCACTGTTTCAGAGTAGGAGTGGCATGACCTTTCCAAATTCTAAGGATTACTCTAGCTGCTGTAACGATACCAACAGTGATCAGTGCAAATTCCTCATTTGTTACATTAGGTAACTCTGTTCTATCGCCTAAGAGACATATTCTCTGTGAAACTGGAATTGTTAAGCCCAACCATTCCTCCAGATATTATAAGACATCTTTCCAGAAAGGTAGCACTAATATACATTTCCATATTGTGTGTAAAAATGTCCCAGTGTCTTTATGGCATTTCTGACACAGAGAATTGTTGGTCAGCCTCATCTTCTGAAGCCTTGTTGGGGTCCAATAAAACCTATGTAGTATCTTGTATTGAGTATGTTTCCCCCTGGCCTCCCTTATGTTCCTCCCTGAGCTGGACAAGATCTTCAACCAGGTATCATCCTCAATTTCACACTTAAGGTCAATTTGCCTGGATTTCGTTGATAGCCGGTTAACAAACATTCTCTCAATTCTAAATATTTCCAGAAATGTCCCTTGTCTCCCACATCATATTTTTGTACCAAATCTGAGTATGATATTAAAACATCTGCATTGTACAGATCACCTGTAGTATGAATTCCTTTCATTGGCAACTGTTTCCAGTACACAGACTTCTTTCCTATCCGTAGCCTAGGATTGTGCCACAATTATGTTTTAGATGTGAAAATCCACATATCTTGTGTACTGTTCTCCACACCTCTTTGAGTGTAACAAAATTGGGTTGGGAGTATCAACGGACCTCTCCCCTGTAAGACTATAGTTCCCATTCTATTGCGATCCAATCCAAGCCAGCATCCATTTTGCCCCAATGCTTCACCAATTTAGCCATTTCAAATGATAAATTGTACAACATCTGGTAAGGCCAAGCCTTCTACATCCCTTGGTGAGCACATCTTCATATCTTCCTATCCCACAAAAAAGTATTAAGTTAATTTGTCATATAGATTAAAATACCAATCTGGATTATTCATAGGTAACATTGCAGAGATAATTCAATTGTGGGACTACAACAATTTTAATCACGTTGATCTTTCCCCATGCAGAAAGTGTTATCGTTTCTCATTTTTCTAAATTGGTCTTAATCTTGACTAGTAGTAGATCAAATTTCGTCCCATCACTTCCTCCAAAGTTGAGCTCAATTTAATACCCAAATATTTCATCCCAGTAGGAACCCATTTGAAATTAAATGGGGTAATGGTTCCAGAGTAACATATGGCATTAATTGGCATTGCTTCTGACTTATTCCAATTAATTTTGTAGCCTGACATACTAAAATATGATTCAATACAAGTAAGTAATCATGGTACAGACTGAAGAGGATCAGAGACCAGCAGTAGAATATCATCTGCATACATAAGCAGCTTGTGTTTTTTTCCTCCTCTATGTACACCCCTAATATCTGGATATGTTCTTATCATTGTCGCAAGAGGCTCTAAAACTATGGTGAACAGGAGAGGGGAGAGCGAGCAACCCTGCCTTGTGTCCCTAGAAAGACAAAAAAAAGGAGACATAATTCCATTCGTAAATACTGGTGCTTTAGGATTGGAATAGAGGACACCTGTCCATTTATAAAAGTCAGGTCCAAAACCATTTATTTTTATTGTTCTTAAGAGAAAAGCCCACTCTACCCTTTCAAAAAAGTATCCATATCTATAGGGATCGCTGAACAGGAGGATGTATATAAATCTTCATAAAAACATTGAAACACACTGTTTATCTATTTGGATGAGCTCCCCCCCTTTTGCCCTTCTTAGTTTCTGGAAGTACGTTAGAAGTGTTCTGCATTTTTAGTTGTCTTGCTAGTAGCCTGCCTGTCTTCTCACCTCCCTCATAAATACTGGTTCTGTCACAATCTTCCTGAGTGACGGACCAAGGCGCAGCGAGGTATCCAGTATACATTCTTTATTAAATAACATAACTGGCAAAACAATAAACGAAACAAAGATCGTAACATTGACCATAACACATACACTAACAAAGCTATGAACAAACAATAACCCACAAACCCCTAGTGAAAACTACAAACATATATATGGTTCCCAATTAGAGGTAACGACACTCAGCTGCCTCTAATTGGGAACCATTACCCCAACATAGAAATAGATAACCTAGAACAGAAAAAACCCTACACCAAAACAAAACTAAACACGCCAGCCTGTCTTCTCAGGCCTGGACGTGACAGGTTCTAACTCTGAACAGTGCATATTCTGCCTTTTTGTTATACATTTCATGCAAGTGACATTTCAATTTGTAGGCAGTTTGAAATGTGTTACCTGTGAAATGTCTTGCCATATCCCTTTCCAAACCACTTATCTCAGTTTCTAATCTTTGTACTGCTTCAGCCCCATCGCTCTTCTTTTTGGATGCATGTGCTATTATTTTCCCTCTAATATATGTTTTACAGGTTTATCATACTGTGGAAATATTTTCAGTTGAGCCTATTATGTTGTTCTCAAAAAAGGATCTAAGATCATCTACTAGTGATTGGATAAATATTGCATCTTGGAACAGCATGGTGCTGAGTCTAAATCTACCCTTCCTCAAATGTAACTCTACTACAACATGATCTGTGAGGGCAATGGGCCCAATCTTGCAATCAATCACATTATTAACCATGAAACGTTATATCAAGAAGAAATCTATTCTGGAGTGTGTCTTATGACAGTGGGAGAAAAAAGTATATTCTCTATCATTAGGATGGACTAATATGGACATATGGACTAATCTCCATATGTCTGTAAGGCCCATATCTTCTGCTAGCATATGTATTACTATCCTTTGGCGTGGAGTTACCTGTAAATGTACTTCTATCAATCATATTGTCCATCACTTGGTTGATGTCTCCAGCAAGGACAATCTGCCCCTCCATATTTCCCAGTATAACGTTGACCTCATGAGAAAAATCAGGGTCCTCCTTGTTGGGAGCATATGTTGCTTAACACTACCTTAATCCCATTTATAAAAGCCTCAATGCAGATAAATCTGCCAAACTCATCAGAGTGTTGCCTCAACATTACAAAATTAAGTATTTTGCCTATCAGAATAATCACCCCATATTGTTTGGAATTAAACAAGCTATGATCAAACTCTGCAACCCAGCCTCCTCTAAATTTCCATGCCTCTGTGTCTTAAATGTGATTCATGTGTGAACACAATATCTGCCTGTTTTGATTTTAAATATGTCAACATCTTTTTCCTCTTCATTTGGTTACCACAACCATTTATCTTCCAAGAGATTATGTTTACATAACCATATTTGCGCTGATTAGTTATAGCCTGTGAGCGTGAGGTGTCCCATTTAACACACGTGACAACTCTAATGAACATCATTATATAACATTTCACAATATATGATCCAGCTGTACAATAAAACAGTGTAAATAAATAAAACCAATCCCAAAATAAAACAAAGAAACTAGGAAGGTAACGTTGCTTCTCGATGAGTCAATCATCACAGAACTGTATTTGATGCTGCACAAAACAACCTGCAGTCTCAACTCAAAATTCCTTATGATTAATGAGGAGTGGGTGCCTGGCGTGCTCGTGTAGTTGTTTCTTCGCCTTTGCAAACTTCTTCCTCTTCATTTCCAGTTCCTTGAACAGGTCCAGGGGGAATAAACCAGAGCCCTTCCCACTGAACGCCACCCTTCCTTTCGCCGCTTTAAGTATCTTTGTCCCGGGCTGTAGATCGTAGGAAGCGGATGAGAACCGTTCTCGGGGGCCTATTCTCGACGGGCATCGTTAAACTGTGGTATGTTCGTTCAATTTCGAATTCGTGTATGTCATCAAATCCAAATCCTCCTGCGATGATTTTCTGCACACACGAGATTAGTCCACCGCCAGCCTCACTCCCCTCTTTCAGATTAACCAATTTCCCCGTATTTCTCCTACTTCTGTTCTCAAATTCTTCGACACCATTCCACAATATATCAATTTTTTTCACGTGATTCTCATTACCCTTCTCCAGACGGGAGATGGCATCCTTCACTGTTGAAATCCGTCACTCTGCCCAATCCATCCTCTCTCGTATCGCATAAACTTTTCCCTTTAGTTCGGTAGTTGTTGTTTTTATAGTGGAAACATCGGATGCAACATTCAACAAAATCGTGTTAATCTTTCCCTTTTTCTCAAATAGATCATAAAGATTGACCGATTTCTCTGGGTTTACGTGTTTATCCATTTATTGGTGGGGGTGTTCGGGAGGACTTGCTGTTTGTTTGCTAGAGGATGTGGCCTTCTGTGAATACGGTGTGTTAGGCTTGAATACGTTTTTAGCGTGTGTTGACATTCCAATAACGCCACTTTAGCGAGATGTTTCAAAATGTAAACTATCTTTATATTAAACTGTACTTCAAGTCAATATATTAAGACAAAAATGAAAGTGTATGCGGTTAAATTTCAGTATTTCCATACGGTTATTAGGAGCTCTCTAAAGTGCTGCCATCTTCTTCGGCGGTCCCACGTGACACCTCAAGTTTTGCTAACGTTTCTAAAAACCACTTTTTGATTTGTGATTATGGGGTATTGTTTGTAGATTGATGAGGGTGGAAAAAACGTTTTAATCCATTTTTAAATAAATCTGTAACCTATCAAAATGTTTAAAAATTAAAGTGGTCTGAATTCTTTACGAATGCACTGTAAATCACAAGACGATGTGAGCAGGGGCTTCATGCATCGCACAAATCTGAGGGGACACAAAGTAAGTGAGGATGACTGTGGGGTGGTCCCTAAATTGGAGAATTTTGACAAGCTTGCTTCTCTAACTTGATTGATAGCCTGAAATAGCTTATTGGTAGATAGTTATGAGTTTGGGAGATTGGGAACCCATCTGAACTAGCTAAAGCCAACTTCATACAATTGCTAAATCATTATTTAGTTTTTTAAGAGGACAAATCTGAAGGGGGTACGTGCCCCTATGCCCCTTATGGGTATGGCCCCTCTGAATGTGAGACAACGAAAATGACAAACAAGCACCTCAGTATGAGTTTCATTTAGGTTTATTGTCAGTGTGTCAATATCGGAAGGACATTACGTTTGAGAAACATGGATGAACGTCTAATTCTGATGTAAGACTGTGTTAGCTTGTCACTCGGATGACAGTTTAGCAGCTGAACTCCAGTTTAGCGGTACTTCTCCGCCAGGGCCAGAGCCAGTTGCTGCAGGAACTTGTCCACGGACAAATGGATCTCGGGGGTGAATTCGGCGGGGAAGTATGCGGCAACGACCACAATCAGGTTGTGAGCCAGGATCTGCAAAGGAAAAGGGAAATAGATGATTTATCCTTCACACAGGTAAAAACTCAGATTTGTTTAGTGTTTTTTTGTGTCTTTTTCTCTTACCTTGAAGTTGGTGGGGTCCACCCTCAGCTTGCTGGCGTGCAGTTCACTGAGCTTGGTCAAGAAACCAAAAAGGTCGTCCAAGTTGCCAACACATTCATCGATCTGATTCATGATGGTGATGCCGTGCTTCTTCACTGGAGCGGAACCGGGGGCCACGGAAGCCCAGTGGGAGAAGTAGGCCTTGGTCTGGGGATAGACGACCAGCATCCTGTCGTGGACATTAGAAATTAGGTAAACCAAAATACATTTTAAATACTCATTCACACGGTCGGGGATCGCGTCCATATTTTTTCTGAGATAGCTATACTCATTCATAGCTTCCATAGAATTGACTGAGGAGTGTTAATAATTTGAATATATGTTCCTAGTCTATAATTTATCATACATCGTTATGTAATTACCTGGAAAGAGCCTGTTCTCCAATCTCATCGGATTTAGTGAGGATTTTGCCCCAGATGGCCTTCACGTTGGCTTTGTCCTTGGCTGAGAGACTCATAGCTGTCTTGTCCGTTTATCCACTTAAATGACGATGCTGAGAAAAGAAGCGTGTGAGTGTAGACTTCTCAGAGGCTGTTTTTATTGAGGCATGAGAGAAGGCACACCCCGATATAATCTCGGCTCCTCCTCTGATTGGGCATTTTTCCAAGACATGATTCATGTTTTTTTATGTGTTATGGAACTGAGCCAATTCGTGTAATGCACACAATATGCACATAATAATTTTGTTTGTAAAAATGCTGTCATAACATTGCATGTATTTATTTCATATAGAATGAACAACAAAGTGTTTTTGAAACACTTAATACTTCAATATTTTCTTTACAGTTAAGGTTTAGTCTTACGGTCTAATATTGTAGCATTTTGCAGTAGCTTGGTGGTAGTTGAACTACATTTAAATCTACCTTTTTCTTCCTATGTAGCAGCTAACTACTGGAACTACACACTACTTTTTTTTGCAAAATAAAATGTAGATGAAGTAGGCAATCATTTACTTTTTTGGTACATTAGACCTGCCTAATTCGGACTTGAAACATCGTTTTTGTGTTAATAGGCTAAAATACCCACTGTCAACATTTACCCCAAAGTTCTCTGACTTACAATTTCTACTCTATTACATTTCAGATTTACATATGATCATTTTTCACGAAGTTGTTTGGATAGTGAACTACTTTGCCATAGTAACTGTATCTTTTTCTTAAGGGTAGCTTGAGTGTAGCTTAATTTCTTCCAGTGTGAAATAATTGCTACCTTGGTAAGCTTTATTTTCAGAGTAGCTTCCCCAACACTGACAGATATTTGCAACGTGATTGGATTGGCAACTAGCAACCAAATCAAGACGTGTTGGCTTATATCCAATTTGGCCTATGTAGTCAATATTCACAGTTAACACATAAATACTGAGACAAATTATAGACCTGTTAATCGGAAAGGTTTTGTTTCTGTTAAAAAGCGTAGCCTAGGCCTATCACTAAACATTGTAATAATATATAGGCTACGTGCATTGTATTTCAGTGGAGCTAAACAAAAAGCTGTAGTTTCATTGAATTAAATAGGCTAATATCCACATTGAATAGTGTCCAGTTAGAACGTATCATGTAATTCCCCTGATGAACGACTTTACCCCAACTGACATTTAGATTAATCATTCAAAAAGACCAGAAATATGGAACTATCAAATGGGTGGGGCCGTCTGAATATGAAGATAAAACACATTTCGAGTCATGCTCTTTCTTTAATAGTATATTCCCAATCTAGGCTTTTCTTTTTTTAATGAGACCCTAAATAAACAATTACATCAATAATTCTCATTTTATAAAGATAATATTGCAATTCAATGTGAATATTACAACGATAAATTAAAAGAGAATTTAGGGCTAAATAAGGTTATATCCTGACATAATTGGCATTAAAGTTCCGAACCTTCATTGGTTTTAATGGTGTCAGATATTATTTGGAACTTAACAATATGAATTTAGGGTTTAAGTACTATATGCAGTATGTAGAGAACACTGAACAGAACAAGGCTATGTCAAT
>QNTS01004946.1:15603-48578 GCA_003317085.1 Hucho hucho
AAAGATAATATTGCAATTCAATGTGAATATTACAACGATAAATTAAAAGAGAATTTAGGGCTAAATAAGGTTATATCCTGACATAATTGGCATTAAAGTTCCGAACCTTCATTGGTTTTAATGGTGTCAGATATTATTTGGAACTTAACAATATGAATTTAGGGTTTAAGTACTATATGCAGTATGTAGAGAACACTGAACAGAACAAGGCTATGTCAATAACTAATTTTGACAAAAATGCCGATGAAGGCTAATCATGACTTCCATCCGTATTAATTTGAATTTGGCAACGCCTATATGACCAAGCATTATCTTTAAAGGTGGGATGAAATTGGCGCAATGCCGATATGTGCCACACTCGATGACCTTGCCCCCTCAAGACATTCATCCAATCATTTTCTGTGTTCTGTTCAGGGTGGAGATACTGAACATCAATAAATTGGAAGTCCCAGGAGACAAAAAGCTCAGGGATCCCTTGTAACATTTTGCAAGTACCAACGGAAACCAACAAACAAACGTCAACATGGTCGACTGGACAGATGCTGAGCGCAGTGCCATCCTAGGCCTGTGGGGAAAGATCAGCGTGGATGAGATCGGACCCCAGGCCCTGGCCAGGTACATTCTTATAATATTTATGTAGATATCATTAAATAATAACACGATAATAGGCTACCTAGGCTATTTAGAACTAATTGCGTAGTAGGAAATCGCTGTGTTCACCATTGGTGCGATACAGTCAGTATTGACTGTGAAGTATGATTGTAATGGCAGCCTGTTGTATTTATTTTTAGACTTCTGATCGTGTCTCCGTGGACTCAGAGGCACTTCAGCACCTTCGGCAACCTGTCCACACCCGCTGCCATCATGGGTAACCCCGCCGTGGCCAAGCACGGAAGGACCGTGATGCACGGACTGGACAGAGCTGTGCAGAACCTGGATGACATCAAAAACGCCTATACTGCACTGAGTGTGATGCACTCGGAGAAACTGCACGTGGACCCCGACAACTTCAGGGTGAGTATTACACTTTAGCAAACTGAAACAAAATACAAAAAATAAATAGTCTTATGAATTAAATAGCGTTATGAGCCGACGTAAAGCTTATTCCAATATTACATTCTCCATCTGGTTTCTTTACGGTCCCCTCTCCACAGCTCCTTGCCGACTGCATCACCGTGTGCGTGGCCGCCAAGCTCGGTCCCGCCGTTTTCAATGCTGATACTCAGGAAGCCTTCCAGAAGTTCCTGGCTGTCGTTGTTTCCGCTCTTGGCAGACAGTACCACTAGAGCATCACCCGATAGCATCAATATAGAAGAGAGATGACACTCCAATCCAGTCTGTTAGACTGGAAGCTGTGCCACAGCTACACATATTGAAAATAATAAAATACATTTAAAAGCGTTTATCTTTTTGAAGTGTTTTTTTTTAATGGAAAACGCTCTTCTGCTATTTTATTGATGGCACATGGTTTCTACACTCTAGAAATTAGGGAATGTGATGATGGTTTTCATACACATACTTTGTCCATAATCTAGAGGCCTATGGGATATTCATTGATGAGGCAAGGAAAGAGGATGGCAAATGTGATCTGCATATAACATATCAATACCAATTTACATACGTTTGTATGCCTCCTTGTCTGTATATCTGCAGACACAAAAGTGAGCAGTTCAGCCATCTGCACCCAAGCCTTCAACATCTTCTTATTGCCTACATATTCTTACCTCTATGTTGATGGATATCCGTTGAATTGTGTCCATTTTCTGTTTTAGAAAGATTTGCACAAATATGAAAAGACAGATCATCATAAAACAATATACATTTAGATCATACAAAGGACAAACCTTACCTTAAATTGAGGAGATCTTTACATTTTTCAGTTAAGTGCCGGCACCTGCTGCCCTTTCAAATCCAAATGTTTTAGTTGGGCAGTTAGATTCCTGCATGAACCCCCACCAACTAAAGAGGTTCCTCGATGAACCCCACCTCTTATGGGGTTCTTGGAAGAACCTTTTGGGGGCCATTTTCAGTGCCAAGAACCTTAAGGTTCTTCAAAGAACTTTGGGGATCTTAGAAGAACCCTTGCTGAACCAGTCATTTTTAGAGTGTATGAATTCTGTGGTGTGCATGTTTTGTTAACCATCTTTATAATGACTATTTCCTAATTACTGCAGACTTCACCCTCCCTACACCTCTGATGAATATAACAGGAAACCTGTTCGATCACCATGCACTCAAAATCATTCTGGCTATGGATATGGAGAACATCAACACATTAACATCAACACGCCAGATGATTTATCTATTGGACTTGGGACTCTGCTGAGAGTTTACCTCATATTTCGATTTTTTTTATTCTTATTTGCTACTAAAATCATAACAAACACTAATAACTGAAATCGAGTGTTATTGTTGTTATTGTTATGCGTATTATTATTAATGAGAATAATAACTGGGGAGGGGGGGTAGTTCAAAAAAATGTACCCCAAAAGGTTAGTTAAGGATCCATGAAAAGGGGTTTGTTACACGTATTAGATATGCTATCCAAAGTTATGGAGAAGAACATAGTGAGCTAGTGGATTGTGCGCCTAAAGCACTACTCAGTACTTAATCCCTTCCTTTCTTCATTCAATGTATTCAATCTAGATGTGATAGTGATGAAATTCAAATATTACTTAGTGATGGTGAACTGTGGTGGAATAAGGACACAACAGAGGACATAACTTCATTCATTGCCTGTTTATTTTATTGTGATAACAACAGAGCAGGAACTGGAGTCCAATTTTGGACTTTCATGATGGTCTTATCTGTATTTGTCAGCCAGGGCAGCGGACAAGGCTGCGAGGAATTTATCCACAGCAACGTGCACTTCGGGAGTGAAATCCGTAGGGAAGTGAATAGCCAGGGTCACAAGGATGTTGTGGGATAGAATCTAAAAAGTATATTTTAAAAGTTAATATTGAAGGATTAAGCCATAGCAACAGACAGAGTTGATGTCGAGAGTGATCAATATAAAGACAATAAGTTATCTGGGGGCAAACCTTGAAGTTTCCAGGGTCAACGCGCAGCTTGAAGGCGTGCAGCTTGCCGAGAGCACTCATTCCACTCACGAGGTCGTCTATCTGTCCGACTGCTTTACCAATTGCACCCATGATGATGCCTCCATGCTCCTTGACTGGGGCAGAGCCGGGGCTCAAGTCAGCCCAGTGGGAGAAGTAGGTCTTAGTCTGGGGGTAAGAAGTCAGCATCCTGCAATGGAAGGCACATAATAGTTTGTATTATATGAGTTTTTACCAGATGCTGAACTTCTAAGCATTACGCATATCATATTTCTCCCATCGTCGGTGTCTACAACGTAATGAAAGTAGTTGACTTATTGTATGTTAAAATGTTTAGTCGGGGTAGGCACATCGGCCGCTGTCAGCAGGTTAAACACAATCAATCTCATCATTCTTTCTATAAGAGGGCTTACCTTCCCAAAGCCTCAGCGCCGACGACATCTGCCTTTCCACTAATCTTGCCCCAGAAGGCCTTGACCACAGATTTGTCCTTTGCTGTCAGACTCATTTCGCTCCTTTCTGATTGGCCTGTATTAAATATACAAGAAATTAACTGAAGATGACTGCCTATACAACTAGGTCCCTTTATATTACAGTAGAGCGGCAGACACGCCCAGCTACGAGGGTACACTCCCCCTACACTGCAACCATCTTGGTCAAAATCCAAGAGTAAGATCCGTTATCTTGGCGTTTATAAAATGTTAAGTTAGCGTTTCATATTAAAAACCTCAATACGATGTCAGAGGGCTATGTTTCTAATAATATCAATCATTCATTTTGTTCCTTTTTGCGCAATGTAGACTATATATTTGATTGCAGAGTTCTATAATATATATTACATTGGTAAATTATATTGTAAAAATCAAATCCACCTTCAAAGACCTGCATTCAATTGGAAAATGTTTATTAAAAGTGACGTGTTTAACATTTGTATTTTTGTATTTTGTATTTAACCTTTATTTAACTAGGCAAGTCAGTTAAGAACACATTCTTATTTTCAATGACGGCCTGTATGTATCTATGATATGCCTACTCTGGGGTTCAATGGAAGTTGGATATGATTCCCAATTATAAGGTTGATTGGACTTCGAATGATGATCGGAGAAAAAGTCAGAGGAAGACAGAGGTCATTCGAGGACATGGGTACACACCTATCTACAAATAATACAGCACATTCCTGCTTATCATATTTAATGTCTTGAAATTAATAACTTAAAATGGGCGGGACCGGTCTGAATACCCCGATAAAATAAGGAAGGCATAATTTTGTCGTAGATAAGAAACTGTGCCAAATCGTAGGCCGGAATTATCTGGAATTATCACATTTTCTATATTCATAAAAATGTTTAGTGGTTGCATCTCTTTCTATTTTTTCATTTGAATAGCCTTATACACTGCAATGAAGGACATGTCATTTTCGGAAGAGTTTTGCCATAACCTTGCTTTTATTCTTACATCAGTTGGATAAATTAAAACTGTTAAGCTGTTATCATGCGAATTTTGAAACGTTGGTAATCTAGATAAAACTCTATAGGCCAATTTACATATGCTTCCATATTTTAGGGTTTAACCTACAGACTTGATTCTGTAATAAATAATAAATTAACATTTACTGTTGTTTTTAACAGATAAATGATTGGAATTGATGTCATCAAGTTCGAGAGCTGAAGCGCTCACTTGGCCAATACTAATCTTTGCCAGAGCCAATCATATGCGCCGTCTCCAGTGGGCGGAGAGAGCACTCATAAATATAAGTTGCAGGCAAAGTGTCTCCCTACACAATACATGAATTTGTTTTATCTTGTCGCAAAAACCGTAGATCAAACACTGACAACATGGTTGAATGGACAGACGCCGAGAAGAGCACCATCAGTGCTGTCTGGGTCAAAGTAGATATCAATGAGGTCGGACCACTGGCTCTGGCAAGGTAGGTCATGGCTTCAGCCTCATTCAAATATATAATTTAATTTATCTTATAGTGGAGATAATCATGAGTAATTATCACACTATTATACTTGTCCTGTTATCTTATCATTACTATTAATATTGAGTGTATATTGTTAAGTTTGAATGGAGCATGTTAGAGTGTTAATTAAGCATATAATTGAAATACATTTGAAAATAATCCACATATTTCGGTGTTCTTGCAATGACAGAGTCCTGATCGTCTACCCCTGGACTCAGCGTTATTTCAGCTCTTTCGGAGATGTGTCCACTCCCGCAGCAATCATGGGCAACCCCAAAGTTGCTGCTCACGGCAAGGTCGTGTGTGGAGCTCTGGATAAAGCTGTGAAGAACATGGGCAACATCTTGGCAATTTACAAGTCACTGAGCGAGACCCACGCTAACAAACTCTTCGTCGACCCTGACAATTTCAGGGTATGCCTTCTGTCTTGAGAAATAGGCTTATATTTTAGGCTATACTGATGTAAGCCTACACATATAACAATCAGAGCAACACGTCTAATTCCAAAGGTAAAACAAAACCGTCAGTCTTATTTAACATCTTCCTCCTTTGTCTTTTGTCTACAGGTGTTGGCTGACGTCCTCACAATTGTCATTGCCGCAAAGTTCGGAGCCGCTTTCACTCCTGAAATCCAGGCAACCTGGCAGAAGTTCATGAAAGTGGTTGTCGCAGCCATGGGCAGTCGGTACTTCTAAATGCACCCCAGACAAGTGATTATGTTCTGACATCCCTGCCTGAGTGAAAATAAAGACATCGAAACAAATTATTGTATTTGTATTTATATATATATATATTTTTTTTTATAGAAGGGGGGCAGGGACAGTTCCACGACAAAATTCTTAACATCAATAGACCACTAATAGAGCAGCCAAAGTGCATGTTTAAATGCTTTTTCCCCTACCGCGTCAGTTCATTTAGAGAAGATCTCTACTAAACATAGAATCAAGACGTGTAGCCTGTGCCTCCCAACCTCACATTCAATTCGCGCATATATCTACATAATGTGTTTCAGCAGATTTCGTGCGTTTTGTTTGCATTTTGTGTGGTTCATTTTGTGTAGGCGACACACAAGCCTTTGCAACAACCATAGACGCGATAGTCTATATTTCATTTATTCTTTTTTTTACGTTGTGAATATATAGATATTTTGTCTTTATATAATCCCTATTAAAACACTGTAGTTGTATGCCTATATGTACTGTTTTCGATTTTTCTGAACAGACTTTTCAGTATAGAATGAATGTAAGCAATACATGGTGGCTAATGGTGTTTTATTCGGTTGTAGTTCCATGTTTTTCTTACAAAAAAACAAACGTGTAAACCATTTTTATTGACCAGAATGTAACTGAAAATACAATAGCAGCCTTGCTATTGTCCATCAATACCAAAACTTTTTTTTTTTTCGTAAAACATTTTGGGAAATGTATGCAGTCATTGTAGTCTTACATTTTGTTGGCCAAACAAAATTACCCAAACGTTATCACGTAATAAGGCTAGGGTGGAGTTGTACTATGAGCTGGCTGAGTGTAAATACATAGCTCTGAGTGTAAGCACCCTTTCACTAGAAACGTTATTGTGTAAAATTACCGTCAGTGCGAAATAGCTAGAAAGCTTTTGGATTTCCACTGGGCTGTACCTACGGTTATGAGAGCGATAAATCAAGTGCAATACCTACATCGACCTGGGACGAGCAGCAAAACACCTGAAAGCTTCTAGCTACATGAATGGGTACCTCATCTGGTCATGTGACATTTGTTGTTTATAGATTTTTCGCAACCACCAGATGTCTGGACCCTGGACAGATAACAGGTAGGTTGCCAGTTCGTCCCTTGTTGTCAGAAATACAGCATGCATGCACATTTGTTTTGTGTTTGTTAAAGTGTTTGGTTTAAAAAACGTTAAAGAAGGTTACCTAACTAAGGTGAATAAAGAAAGTTGCATACACAACAGAATGTGTTGATTTTTTGTTGCATTACTTGCCTATATTTGGATATCATTCTCACGTATTATTTTAGACACCAATACATTAGGCTATATATTCCCCTTTTTGCATCTATGTGAAGGAATGTGTTAGGATTGGAAGTTGTCTCTTTATGTTTCTTTTGAGATGGTATGGCCTCTGAGGACCCCCAAGACCAACTGGATGAGGCTAGTAAAAAGGCAGAATGGCTTGCTGAGGAGCTCAACCAAGAGAAGGACCAAAAAGCCCAACTGGACAAGGCCATTATCGAGGAAAAAAGGCTGGCTGAGGAGCTCAACCCAGAACGGGTAATGTAACAAGTCGTACATTACCGGTACTGTAACTCCTATACCTCCCATTCGTGCACAAATATTCTCGACAAAACCCCAGCACCACAGCGTTATGATTAATCATTGCTTTTTGTTTGTCAAAGTAGACCCCACATGGCACAAATGTGAAATTAAACATAGACTCCGTGATATGACCTGTGGTTCATATGTGCACAAGCAAGCCATGCTTGTGGGAGACTTTTATTAGTGGGCCAGCCATGATAATTGAAATGAACTTTTTAGGAAAATAAGAAGAAAAAGGCAAACAAGCCTCCAGGGATTAGGTTCAGATGGAGACAAAGCGATGAGAGAGGACAGATTGTTCCTCAAACCAGGAAGGCAACTACATCCACTTCTCTTGGTAAGTTTCATACCGTCTAGGTGTTTCATTGTATTGGTCCCTGATCTGACTTTTTCCTTTCAAACATACTGTATCATTGCATATCAAACGTTTGTTGCCGTGCCATAGGCCGGTCTAGTACCCTCTACCCACAGCACATAATACATTACATGCAGGTCTGATCCCACCTTTCCCTGTTTCTAACTGTTGTCTGTCTCTGATGAAAATACATATTTAACGAAAGGAGAGTCAGACTCCAGCAAATCTTTTGAATTAAAAACCTTTTTGTTACAAATTCTTTCAGCTCCAAGGGCCAGTACATCAAGAGCCAGACTAGTGCAACATTTTGGGCCAGTCACTGAGGAGGAAGAATCAGGTATTGATGAGCGATTAAATAGATTAATCTATACAATTCCTTGTTATTCAGTGACCTTGTAATTCATTTATTATATATTTATTAAAGCTGTAATCGGTAGTTGAAACAACAACAAAGCACACTCCCCTCCCCTGTTTTGGTTAAAAGCTGAGTGATGGGGTTGGGGAAATGTAACCACTTTCAATTTATAGACAGCTATGGATGCAATAACTTACCATCAATGCTATTAAAGTAATAGTTTAACCATGTTTTAAGGCTATACAGTGTTTTTTTTACATTTACTTTGTTTGCAAACATTGACTAAAACAAGCTTATAGTTTGGGTTCTGATGGGTTACGACAGTTGAATTAAACTCATTAGACATTAATAAGTTATAATCTTCTAGAATCAATGGGTACATATCATTAATATAAGTCAAAAAATGCCTTTATTAACTTCTGAATGCCCCTTTAAGTCTAATCCTTTTTTGCATATCTTATTTTAGAGACAAGGACCAGTGGATTGGAATCCACTCCAGTTTTCAGCATTGATGAAGAAATAGGTATGTTTAAATTGTTTCACTGTCAAAATTGGGGTCGTCTTGGTGTTACTGAATTATACTGCACTACATCTTTATTTTGACAGTGATGCAACATTTTTAAATGTGCCTCTAGTCTCGGATTTGAGATCAAATATTTGATATGAGGTTACAGTACAGAATGTCACCTTTTATTTCAGGGTGTTTTCAGACTTTTCTGATTTACTGTTTCGAAATTAAAGCACTTTATATGTCTAGTTGCAAGTTTAGTCGTATGTACAGGATACTGATGGTAACACCATCCAACGAAATGCTTATTTGCCAGTAGCTTCTCTACAATGTAATTCAAAATGCTGGAGTATAGAGACAAATTCAACATTTTAGCATCACTGTCCAAATACTTCTGTAGGGTGCAATAACAAAATCCTGGCAGTGCTTTTCCCTGCACATTTCCTTTAATATGAAGCAAACTGCCATTCCACATTATGGAATTAGTCTCAGCTGAATTCATTCAAATCCACTATTGGAATGTTTACACTGTGTCTTTCCTTTTGTAACCACTGTTTGTAATTGTCAAAGCTGGAAGCATTTGCATTTGAGGAGAGTTTAATCTGTAATCTTAATACACTGAGTGTACAAAATAATCCTAATATTGAGTTGCACTCCCTTTTGCTCTCATAACAGCCTCAATACGTCAGGGCATGGACTGTACAAGGTGTTGAAAGCGTTCCACAGGGATGCTGGCCCATGCTGACTCAAATGCTTCCCACAGTTGTGTCAAGTTGGCTGGATGTCCTTTGGGTTGTGGACCATTCATGATATACACAGGAAAATGTTAATTGTGAAAAACCCAGCAGCGTTGCAGTTCTTGACACAAACCATTGGACCTGGCACCTACTACCATACCCCGTTCAAAGGCACTTAAATATTTTGTCTTGCCCAGTCACCCTCTGAATGGCACACATACATATTGGCACACATGGATTATCCATGTCTCAATTGTCTCAAGGCTTAAACATCCTCCTTTAATCTGTCTCCTCCCCTTTATCTACACTGAAGTGGATTTAACAGGTGACATCAATAAGGGATCATAGCTTTCACCTGGTCAGTTTGTCAGGGAAAGAGAATGTTTTGTATACTCACTGTGTTTTTGCTGTTTTAAGGACATTCAGAATTTCTATTCAACGATGGGATCAAGTTCTATTGTTTGATATTCCAATTTAGACTTTTCTCAATATTTTGGTATGCCCTGTAATTGAATTTACTGTAGAATCAAAGCTGACGTTTTTGGCTTGTCACACCATAGATTGTGCAGAGTGTGTTACATTTCTTTTTTGCGTCTGAATGTATTATATCAAAGTTAAAATGTATTCTTGTTTATTGTTGTATATAAATATTGTCCCTAGATTGTTTCTTACCATTGGACGTACCAGAGGTGATATGTGGTTGCCTGACAAGCACCATCCATGTTGGCCCTGGGAAACATAATAAATGGTATGTGCAACATCTACAAGAACCAAACAGTGATGTAGCAGTGATGTAGCAATGCAATTTAAAACAACATTAAGTTCAGCAATGGGCTAATACATTTTTTTCCACAAGGTCGCTACAATGTCACAGTGCCTGTGCTGACCTGCACAACCTGTCTTAGCACCTGGACAGCAAACTGCCACTGTCAACTGTGACACCATATACCTCTTGAGGAGCTAAACGTGTCAGCCCCAGGAATGTCCCGTCTGGCGTTTATACAGATTTTGGAGCAGCAAACTGACTTCTTTGGTAGGGTAACAATAAATTATACTCAGCTTTACCAATGTATGACTTCGGGTTAACAATATGTTAAAGTTATGTTACACAAAGCGTTGGAACAAAATGTATTTCCAGTACTACAACTACGTTAAAACTTCAGGTCTCTTACTACAGTATGTGTTAGCCTCCTGCACCAGTGTCCTGCCATGCCCCTTATCTGTGCCCCTCTTGCATCCAATATTTCCTGCTCTTTACAACATAAGTACTCGTCCTACTTTTACGTTGGCTTTCACCTGCTTTGCTGTCAACACTATGCACTGGCCCTGCTTTAACTCAAATCCAGTCAGCCATAGTGAATTATAGTACGTTTTGTTAATAGTATTGTTGTAAGTTATTTCATATATTTTCTATATGTATTTTTCATAATTGATCAAATAAGACCATACTCTATATCATTTAAACAATCCAAACAATTTTGCTTTTTCTTTGTCCAGTGTGAACGTTTTCAAATGCAGTTGAGTTCATTTTTAGCTTAAATGTTTTGAGTTTGTAATGAAATGAATTATCAACATTGTCAAGTGTCCCACAATCAGTTACTGAGGTTGATTGCTATTTCATATGTCATATATATAATGTATTTCATGTATCCTTTCATGGACTGATGACAAAGGATTCTTTGATGGCGTATTTATCTGCAAGGATGAGAATGTGTCTGACTTTGGGAACTATGTCCATAAAAAGACTAAACATATACGTTTCAATCTGTTCCAAGCAAATGTCCAAAGGAGGTAAACAATTTCTTTAAGGTTCTATTCAGCTATGTTAGTACTTATCTGGAATAAGGAGTTCTATTTGGCTTTTCTAGCAAGAACAAACATGCTAACCATCCAGGCCATTGGGTGGAACAGAGGGAAGAAGAACAACCTGCACAGAGCACTGTCCAGAAGATACTTGAAGGTGTATTGTGTGGATCAATACATTTATTTTAGAAGTATTAAATCTATGCATTTGATTTATTTTAAAACAATTCATTATTCTGGTTTTGTTTTTGTCATAATTCTCAGACAACAGCAAAAATCCAGGAGGAGACCCAGACTCTCAAAAGGTTTAAGAGTGATTTGGGTGTAGGCGATGAGACTCTGTACAACTGGACAACTGAAGTTCAGCAATGGGCTAATACAGGTAAATTAATACAAAAAAATTATAATCCTAAATGTAACTCTCCTTGACTGTCACCTTGACATGGTGGAAAGGCTTGCGTACTCCAATGACCCTGAGAGCTAACCCTTAGAGGGTGTATTCCACCGGCAGGTGCAATCAAGCCGGACAGGTGGAAGGGTAGGAGGCAGACAAAACATTCCCTGGTTCTCCAGATTGGGGCTCACTCACCCCCCACATAACAAATCATTTGTTACATGTTCCTCCAGGAAGTGAGTGCAAGATGTCATGGGTCATAATTGGGTCAGCATAATAAAATACTACAATAATCACTTCAATCATTCTATGTCCATACTTTTGATGATTAATTGCAAGTGCCTGTAGATTCTAGGCAACATTATTTTTCAACAAACCTGCTTTATCTGCAGCAGATGGGAGAGTCAGTTCTTGTACTCAAGTACAAGTAAAGTAGCCCACTCGAAAACTACTTGAGTAAATAAGTAACTGGTCAAAGTACTCGGTACTAGTTAAGCATTTGTACATCTCACACATACATAAGGAATTGTTGACTTAAAAGCCCATGACTAATGTACTGATTTAGCTCCATCAGGATGAAAATGATTACTTGAAGACAAGGATAACCTTTTTTAGTTTTTTATTAACTAAACTAATAAGTCACTTATGCAGGCAGGTCTGACATAGTGGGAGAATTGTGAACATGCACGTATATGATGGCACAGCGTTTGGCCACGTCTTCGGTTTGGTCGTTCGGTCAGAGTTTGTTTTGGTTATGTGCGTCGCAATGCCCGTGACGTAATAGACTATGTTTCTGAATTTTCTGATTACATTTTTAAACTATTCATAAATTATTCTTGCGCAATATTACTTTCATTTGAATGTCGTAAACATTGTCAGATTCTATTAAATAATTGATGTAACAGATAAACTCTTATGTTACAGAAACCGGATAAGTTGTGAACTACAAATATGGCGCCATTATGTAGTTTTTTCCTAACACTAACCGGTTTGTTCTTTATAAATATCTTCGCCAATATCATTCTAATTGATGTGTAGAATTATATGTACATTAATTAGGACATACATAATGCTGTACTGCATCAGCACATGCCAATTCAATGTCTGAAGTAGTGCACTTTTTGAAATGAGTTTTTCGTCATAACTATTTAAGCTTGACATGTGTGATTATTTTGATTCAATAAAGTCCCCTTACTAAACCTTCATGTCAAATAACGTTTGGATATGTTAATATATTCTTGATTAGAAAATCATCAACGTTTTGTAAAAAGTCAACTGTTGGTGGCGCTACTGAGCACCCCATGGCCACCAGGGGTATGGGATTGCATAATTATGTCTAATTCATGCATAGGATTATTTGTGCCAAGCCATAAAACTGAGCTACAAAAAACAACAAAAACATATTTTTGGGGACTCTATGACCAGAGTTGACCTCTTACAAAGGTTTCCTAGGGGTGTATAAAGGTTCATGTCAGAAAACAAGTGTATGTATAGAAATGCTTATATAAACGTTGTTACATCGATATTGACGCTTCTAGAAGTTCAAAAACAGACATTCAACAGTCTATATGTGGCCTTTCAACCCCCATACCCATTGCCCACATGGCCTTATAACCGCACCTCTATTGCCATGGTCTTCGGCACATCATATTCCTGATAAGCAACAATGATGAAAATTAATTCTCACTGCCTATTCAAAAAAAGCAGTTGTGGAATGATTTGGGTTTCACCTTCATTAAATATTTTCCATGGACAACTAGCCTAGAGACCAAGCAGATAGACGGTCTGCCTCTATGCGCTAAACACTGACCCTATCGAATCCCACCGTACCTTCTCCGCTGTGCAATCTGGTTTCCGAGCTGGTCACGGGTGCACCTCAGCCACGCTCAAGGTACTAAACGATATCATACCCGCCATCGATAAAAGACGGTACTGTGCTGCCATCTTAATCGACCTGGCCAAGGCTTTCGACTCTGTCAATCACCGTATTCTTATCGGCAGACTCAGCAGCCTTGGTTTCTCAAATGACTGCCTCGCCTGGTTCACCAACTACTTCTCAGATAGAGTTCAGTGTGTCAAATCACAGGGCCTGTTGTCCGGACCTCTGGCAGTCTCTATGGGGGTACCACAGGGTTCAATTCTCAGGCCGACTCTTTTCTCTGTATATATCAATGACGTCGCTCTTGCTAAGGGTGGTTCCTTGATCCACCTCTACACAGACGACACAATTCTGTATACATCTGGCCCATCTTTGGACACTGTGTTAACAAACCTCCAAACAAGCTTCAATGCCTCTCCTTCCGTGGCCTCCAACTGCTCTTAAATGCTAGTAAAACTAAGACTGTAAACTCTCCTTCCAGACTCATATTAAGCATCTCTAATCCAAAATTAAATCTACAATCGGCTTCCTATTTCGCAACAAAGCCTCCTTCAATCCCATCCAACTACCTGCCTCATCCCTACCTACCTCATCCATATTGTTTTTATTAACTTTTTTTGCTCTTTTGCACACCAGTATTTCTACTTGCACATCATCATCTGCACATCTTTCACTCCGGTGTTAATTTGCTAAATTGTAATTACTTCACCACTATTGGCCTATTTATTGCCCTACCTCCTTACTCATATTTGCACACACTGTATACAGATTTTTCTATTGTGTTATTGACTGTACGTTTGTTTATCCCATGTGTAACTCTGTGTTGTTGTTTATTGTCGCACTGCTGTGCTTTATCTTGGCCAGGTTGCAGTTGTAAATGAGAACTTGTTCTCAACTGGCCTACCTGGTTAAATAAAGGGGAAATAAAATAAAACATGCTGCATGTCAATATGACTCAGGGGTAGGCCTATATCCAACAGAAAAAAAATGCAGGTAAAGTAATATATGTAATAGCATTATACATACTGTATATATAATCCATATATATGCAAGCTATGTTGATATACACATAGGCCTATGTATTATAATATATAGCCTAGCTGCGCCTAGCCTATGGGCCTATAATATACTTGGATATGAATTGCGAGGTTCAAGGTCAGTCGGCCAAAATGCAATATTCTCTTAACTTTTGATAATTATTTTCTCATTACTCTTAAGACATTCACTAAGTATTAAAGTTGATCATCCCAATCCACTGCTCATAACTAATGTATCAACGAGTGACCTTTAAGTCTCAGATTTGCATTAATGTGTTCCAAACAGAATGTTGTAGCTTTACTATATTGGAAAAGACCCAGGTAAAATGAAGAACTGTGTATGTTAACCTGTGCGCCTTTTCTAATAGTGCGCCAGCGTTTTATTTCAGGACCACGGACAGCTACTGTTAGATAGTGAGGCAGAAATGCGATATAAATCTGTGATTTGCAACCATCTGACCTACTACTACTGTCTGATTCATATAGCCTGATTTTTTATGTTTGTTCTTTATATCAACTGATTGCTTCTGTATGGGGTGCTATGGCTGAAAGACGTTTGATCTGGAGCCCATAGACTATTAAACTTGCAAATTAACTGTCTCTTTAGTAAATATAATTGTATCTACTCCATAAGATAATCAGCTATGTGCATTTTCGATTATAGGCATAGACTAAAGGTAAAAAATGGATAGAGTGAAATAAAACGTATATATTTAATAACATAGTAAAATGAATCAATGCAAACATAAATGACAAAAATACTCTACTACTGACCACTTTAATACACATAAGTGAATTTATCACAATACTTTTGGTCCTCTAAAATGGGGGGGCTATGTACAAAACATGCCGTAATTTCTAAACGGTTCACCAGATATGGATGAAAATACCCTCTAATTAAAGCTGATAGTCTGCACTTTAACCTTATAGTCAGTGTATAATTTAAAAAACAAAGTGCTGGAGTACAGATCCAAAACAACAAAGAATTGTCACTGTTGCAATACTTTTGTAGCTCACTTAATATGTAGAATATCTAAATGCATATTCTCATGAAACTGACTGAGATCAATTGTTCGGCATGCTGATGCGCCATGAACGTTTCAATGGTAAATCATGGCGAATTTGGCCAACCATTTATGATTGATAGTGATACATGTGAAGGGAGAGGGAGGAATACATTTGTGCATAAAGTAGGTTAAACTGGAGAAACCCGGTCCTCGGCATTGATCCAGTCATCGTCCCATTTCTTGCCACTGTAAGACAAGAAAGAAAACATAAAAAGGAATGTCTTGTTATTAAGCAGAAATAGAAAATAAATCATTTAATATGTAATCGTGAGAAAGGGTTGCACCTATTCTTTTCCAAGGGTTTTATGATTTTTGGTTGCACCTAATCTCATGTTGGTCAAGTGCCTTCTTCTCCTCTCAAATATAATATTTCAACTACATAAAGAACCTTGCAAAAGTATTCATACCCCTTGGATTTCTTCACATTTTATTGTGTTACAACGTTGGATTGAAATTGATTTAATTTAGATTTTTTTGTCAACAAGCAACTCAAAATGATACTCTAATGTCAAATGTCAAAGTGGAAGAACATTTTGTTTCATGTACTTTAAATGTAATATACTTTAAGTGAATTTGTCCAAATACTTATGGCTTCTTCAAATTGGGGGGACTAGATACATAAAGTGATTTCATTTCTAAATTGTAAAAAGGTGACTTGTACTATCGTCTCATATGGAACATTTGACCTCAAATCCAAAATGCTGGAGTTTAGAGTCAAATTGTACATTTTAGCTTCACTGTCCACATACATATGGTGTTGAGTGTACAGTATATCCTCAATTCTTTCTAGGAGATTAGTTGAAGTAAACATACCATCCAGAGCATGGCTTCCACCTCACTTTCTGCTCATGACCCTTTATTATGCAACAAATAGAAATGTCTGTTTTATTTTAAAGCTGCACCATGCAGAAATCACTCCGCAATGTCATGGTAGCTAACATCAGCTGTTTGAAGCTGTTGTACAAGTAGAATGATGATCTGTAACTAAAATGTGAATTTGGTCGGATCACCCAAAAAGTTACATATTGCCACTTTAACTACAAGGTCTATGCACTGCAAGTTAACTACAATTGGTGTTGCACTAGGATTAGCCTGTAAATACAGTCCCAGGAATTTCAATGTTCTGCAGATTTATCTCCTTTGAAGTTCTATTGGCAAGTATCTTGAGAATAGGGAAAATCGTTTGCCCCGGATGCACTGGACACTCTGAAACAATAAATCCATGTATTTATTTATAACTCCCACCAGAACATTAATAAAGTTAGCGGGCCAGTCATTTGCATTATTCAGTTTACATCTATGCCTAGCCTTAGACCACACTCTTAGAAATGGTTATTTGGCTGTCACCATAGGATAACCCTTTTTTGGTCCCGGGTAGAACCCTTTTGGTTCCTTGTAGAACCCTTATAACAAAGGGTTCTACATGGAACCCAATAGAGTTCTACCTGGAACCAAAAAGGGTTCTACCTAGAACCAATAAGGGTTCTACCTAGAACCAAAAAGGGTTATCCTTTGGGGACAGCTGAAAAACCCATTTGGAACCCTTTTTCTAAGAGTGTACAGTATGCCTGCCTCCTGAAAAGTAGGGGACCATCAATCACTGGAATTGTTTTATTAATTTATTAAAAACATAATTTAAGTTATTGACATCATTAACATTTATGAATAACCAATATAAGTTAAATACTGATTTACCTTTTTGCATGTAGTCATATTTCCTCTTCCTTGGTCTGTGTTGGATGGGGTTGGATGGGGTTGACTGTGTCATGCTCAGCGAGTTGGATTTTTTTTTTTAGGGTGACAGGACTTTCTCCCTGTCTTCATTGGTTTGGTTTGGATGTAGCTGGTCTCCTGTGCGGTGGGGGTTATCGGGGGTTCAACCTGCTTGAGGATAGTGTAGCTGGTCTCCTGGGTTGTGGGGGATATCGGGGGTTCAACCTGGTTGGGGATCCGGGTGTAGCTGGTCTCCTGTGCGGTGGGGGTTATCGGGGGTTCAACCTGCTTGAGGATAGTGTAGCTGGTCTCCTGTGCGGTGGGGGTTATCGGGGGTTCAACCTGCTTGAGGATAGTGTAGCTGGTCTCCNGGGGCAACTATATCAGACAGTTCTTGGTCAGCAACAGGAGGAGGGTTGGAGGGTTGTAGTGTGGGGGCATGTGTGTTGATTGCCACTGCGAAATAGAACATATTAAGGAAATGGGACAGACAAGTGGACAACAGTTGCCAGTTGGCAGAGGTGAGCATGTATATTTAAGCAATATGGCCCTAGGAGGTGTGGTATATGGCAATATACCACGGCTAAGGGCTGTTCTTATGCATGACGCAATGCGGAGTGCCTGGACACAGCCCTTAGCCGTGGTATATTGGCCATATACCACAAACCCCCGAGGTGCCTTATTGCTATTATAAACTGTTTACCAATGTAATTATAGCAGTAAAAATACATGTTTTGTCACACGGTCTGATATACTATGGCTTTCAGACAATCAGCATCCAAGGCTGGAACCACCAAGTTTATAAATAAACTTCTACACAGGATATGTAAAAAGAATGTGTTGAAATGTTGCTTGCCTGAACTAACTCCTCTACTTTAATAACAACAATAATTATACATGAAACATACAGCTTTACAATTGTAGAAACTAACAAACAATCAATAATCTAACTAAACAACAGCAGACTAAACAAAAGGAAGAAAAACAGTAAACAAAATTCTTTGGCACAAACATGCATCCTTTGTCCTGATCTTGTCCACATTCTGATTGTGCCACATTTTTAGAAATGCGTCTTCACATGGTCTTATCCGTCCACTGTATCCGCATTGTGAACAGATTTACTGGTCCCGCCTTGTATGCTAGTTCTTTGACAGATATTCTTTCAAAATAATACTTATTTATTTGAAGACACATATATTCCATAAGTCAATGGTGCCACCTGTCAATGATTTTAGAAGACAGAATGATTTAAAGAAGAAGATCAGAGAGGTAAGGGGTAGCAAAGGTGGGGGAGAGCTTTTTAGGTCAGGAGGATCTTGTAATGAATGCGGTGGGAGAAAGGGAGCCAGTGGACTTCACAGAGGATGGGGGTGATATGCTGCCAGGATTTACTGTGGGTTGGAAGATGGGCTGCTGAGTTTTGAACCATTTGGAGCTGATCGAGGGAGTCTGTGTTAGTGCCGGGGAGTAGTGAGTTGAAATAGTCTATTCGGGAGAAGATGAAAGCATGGAGGAGAGTTTCAGCCGGCAGGACAGAAGGAGGGGCTGACTTTGGCTAATTTGCCTAAGTGGAATAATTAGTTTTTTACAGTCTGACGGATGTGGTGGTTGAGGGATAGGGTCTTAAGGTAGACAAACACACATATTTCTGTCCAAATACCTTTCACAATTGCCTCATACAACCTTTGGATTGCTGCCATTGAGGTCTGATTCATCATACCACTGTCAGGACACAGTGCAGTTGACGACAAAATGTTATCCTTCTTCCTCTTGCTGAGGAGTAGCAGGGGGTACACTCCAACCTTGTGGAACCAATGTACCTGGAATCATTAATGAGAAAATAAATTCCAGAAACCAAAAAAATATCAGTCAAATAATGACATTTAGATTTACAGTCTTAAATGACACAATGAGACAACAACAAATAAGTGCACAGGACCTATCATTTCCCTAAGATAGAAATGCAGAAATCTTTTTAGAGGAAAACATAATAAAGCTTACCAGCTTGTTTGCTGCATTAACCAAGGTTGCATATCTTCCATGTTTCATTGTCTTATTTGCCCATTCATCTGTTGCCTTCATTTGTTGTGCCTCTAACTTGACCGTTAGCTGTATCTTTGCACCACAGAACTTGCACCTCTTTGATGCTCCTCCTGTCTCCAGCTTACGGCTGGAGACAGGAGCCATTCTGCATGAAAGGTGGATATGAAAGTGTCAGAAAGAATAGCCCTATACACAACTTTGACTGATGGAATGCACCAGGGAGGTCCACTCTGCCATGGGGCTTGAATTGACAAGTAGAACTAGAGATTGTGAGATAAAAACTATACTAACAATAGCAATTAACAAAGAGAGTTTGAACAACTAAGGAACTGACATTGAGTTCACATTAAACATCAAGCCCTGACCCTTCTCAAACCCATTAAAAAAGTGCTATGTGTATGTTTGAAGGTGACATGGGTTTCAATGACTCAATTATGTGTCAGATCTGATAATGGACTTTGCCTGGTAATAAAACTAAGCCTGAGGCTTTAACATGCCACAATGTAACGTAATGTGTCATACTAACTGTTGACTACTATTGTAACCTAGATATAGGCTACCTGCCATAGCCTCACGTGCATAGTGCAATGAGTGTCGTTAGTTGACAGATGAAACAGTACCTGAGCTAGTGGGATTTGGTTACTTATTTTAAGCTACAATTTTTGAATAATCTCCTCCAGTTGGTTTGCATTTTTAAACTACAACCTGATTTGGTTTTTGAAAACACAAGAAATTTCAAGAAAGCTGAATTAAAAGAGAAAAAGTTTCCACTTACTTAAAATGCAGCCAGAGGATGGATAGAGAGAGATCTGTATCCAGAGTATAGATCAAGAGATCTGTCTCAAGATAATGCATAGAGAATGCAAAGAAAGAGAGAGAGAGAGACTAAAGGTGTCATCCGTAGGTCTCAGTGGTCTGAATATAAGGGTGGTAGGTGTGAAGGGTCTTTATTTGGAGCTGCAACGTAAACAGAACACAACAATTTTAGAATTGTATTTCACCGCTGTATATGTACGATACTTATTTTAATAAAAAAACTTTAACTGAGCATTAAGATGTTCTTAATTTGTAAGTTGATTACACCACAAAACCTACAGGTGGTGTACAAACATGTAAAGAATGTGAATGATGGATAACAAGATGACCATTGGATAGATACACATTCACTGTGGATGGAAGCATTGCTGTCTGGTGGTCCCAATTCATCCATTGTTGGGAATTGTTTTCTCCAAGATCCAAAACTGTCATTAGAAAGGCTTTGCAAAGATAAGTAGAACTAGCTCTATTAGGCAGGGCTGTCAAACTCATTCCACAGAGGCCCGAGTGTCCGCGGGTGTTTTGTTTTTCATTTCAATCAACACATGGACAACCTAACCAGGTGAGGGGAGTTCCTTAGTCATTTGTGACCTTCATTTATCAATCAAGGGTGGAGCAAAAACCTGCAGACACTCGGACCTCCCATGGTAGGAGTTTGACACGTGGATTAAAGTAATTAACCACTCAAACTAGTTTAATCAGGTGTGTAGATGTTGCCTAGAACAAAACCCTGAGCCCACCATGAAACTCCATAGACTGTAGCCTAGCTCGCTAGCTAGCTAAAGCTAAAGCTAGCTGAAACTGTTGAGTAGGCCTATAGCTCATTTTTTTATTGAAAACCTTGACAGATCAGTGAAAATGCATAGTGGTTTGAGAAATGTCATAAAAAAATATAAATCAATCTCCATAACATTACATATTAGCGACTTCAACCACATTGTTTAATTGCATACTTCACTTACCCGGAAAGAGAACGATCGCATGGGAGGATCGGGCACGTTCTATGCTGCCTTCTTTGATGAAGTCATGATGCGCCTTTGTGGTGTAGGTCAACATAAACAGATTTTGCACAGAATAAGAATATACTTTCAAACTGCCTGGAAAAGCGTTTATTAGATTTATTTAATTTGATATTCTTATATAACCGAATAACGCAAAAAGTAACCTCCCCTGCAGCCGACTGTGTTGACGAGCTGGAACGCACTCCGCATTACATTGGGTTGAAGTACCCTATGTACAGTACTGATCTTGGGTCAGTTTTCCGTTATTTTCTCGTACGACTTGGGGAGAGGAAGCAACATCAGTCGCAAGGGTTTTGATCGGCCAACATATTTTTCCTGACTGCAATGAGCGCAACAACACCCACAAATACGAAGTGAAGTCCTACATAGAAAACAGTATTTGCCATTGGATGTAGGCTAAACATTGGAACCGCTCCAATATTATTGTGTAGACATGACTTATTAGTCTTAAAGCAACCAAACATTTGTTCACGTTATATTACATTTTTTGCATGTATTTCATTACTTTATTTACCTTAGTTTCTTAATTCTATAGTTATATTGTTTGTTGTATAGCCTGTATCTCAGACGACCAGAACCTTAATAATAATCACCATACTTACTTCACAAACAATAATTATACTAGTTGACTGAACGGACACATAGTAGGATACTGACACTCACTCCGCGGTGGTCGTGAATGGGTATGAGGGCTGGACACTAGGAAACTGACATTTCTGACTTGTTAACTGGTTGAACGCGTTACAGTGTCCTAAGTATTTAACATGATTGACATGACCGTAATTCATTATTTTACATTAACCTCTTTAATAATAATAAATGCATTATGAAGAAAATTGTGTAATTTAGTCTCCACGAAATATGAAATGGGTTATGAAGAAAATCGTGTACTGTTGCCTACACGAAAAAAAGGCCTTTCTGATTACAAGTGCCCCAGTATCCCAAAGTATTAAGCGAAATAAAACATAGAAAACAGCATTGGCATTAATAAAACAATTTTTCCCACGAATTAAGTCGCACGTAAATGTGTGTATTTTCTCAACAATTCTGTTCAGCAAGTCAAAAACAGTACATATAGGCATACAACGACATATTTTAAAACATGGTTAAACAAAGACAACATTTATGTATATTCATAACGTTGAATTAGCCATAAAGAAGAACAAAAATGAAATACAGTCTATCGCGTCTACGGTTGTAGCAAAGGCTTGTGTGTTGCCTACTGATTAAATTTAAAACTCACGAAATATGCTCAAATGCATTTTGTACATATATGCACGAATTGAATTTGAGACTGTGTTGGCCTGTGGGTGACTGCAGATAACATCAGAATGAAGCTGACTACAAAAACAAAGTTGCAATTCTTACAAACAAGTGAAGGATAAAATTATGCTTCAAATGAAAACCGAGATGATTGTACAGCCTACATACATGGGCATATAAAGGCTTTTTCAATCTCAATTTCACCTCAATTTCATGTTCAATCAATTGAGTTATTTTGCACTAGGCTGTGTACTTTTTGCCTCAATGTTTTCATGATGTGTGACAAGTGGCACTGATGTGCTCGATCTGTGATTTAGTCCATTATTATTGCGTAAAGCATAATAAGCCGCCTCAATAGCCTATTTGCAGACATAGTCAAAGTGATTTCCTACACAACCTAGGTTTACCTGTAGTCAAGTCTGTGATTTGGTCAAATACGCAGTCAAATATTAATTGAAAATCATGAATGAGCTCTTGATCATTGTCGATTGATAATTAATGAACCAGATTTTTACTAAAGCAACAGTACGGTAGGTAATAATATTTTTGTTGGTTTTATAGGCCGCTACTACATAGGCCTAGAGGAATACCAACAAGCTCCTGAGATCTGCCTAGCAAACGTAGCCTTCTCCCACTGATAATGAATTGCCTTCAAATCTGAAATGTAAAATGCTACACTGTGTTGTCATCTTACATCTTGAAGACATCTTACACCCTATTCTCATGTTAAACAAGGTTGTTTGAGTCCTGATTATTTCAAATATTTAATAAAAAATATACAAATATGTGTGCTATAGTCTATGATCGAGTCTGACCCAAGACAGCAAATAAGGTTGTTACGATGCGGTCAACTTGGGGGAAAGTTCCCAAGACGGCCCCATTTCACTATAGTTCCATAAATGGCCTTGTGTGGTTGTGTGGCCAGTTGAAGCAGGGAAATCAATCGTGCTATGCTGCGTGTAGGCTATATGACAATACAGAGTCATGACATTTCATTCAGATAGTATTAAGACCCCTTGACTTTTTCCACATTTTGTGACATTAGACCAATTCTAAAATTGATGAGGAAAAACAATTTAATCAATCTACACACAGTACCCCATAATGACAAAGCGAAACGTTTTTTTTTATATATATATTTGCAAATGTATAAAAAATAAAAACTGAAACCTTATTTCCATAAGTATTTAGATCCTTTGCTATGAGACTCCAAATTGAGCTCAGGTGCATCCTGTTTCCATTGATCATCCTTTACCTGTGGTATATTCAATAGATTGGACATTTGAAAAGGCACACATCTGTCTATATAAGGTCCCACAGTTGACAGTGCATTTCAGAGCAAAAACCAAGCCTTGAGGTCGAAGGAATTGTCCGTAGAGCTCTGAGACAGGATTGTGTCGAGGCACAGATCTTGGGAAGGGTACCAAAATATTTCTGCAGCATTGAAGGTCCCCAAGAACAAAGCGGCCTCCATCATCTTTAAATGGAAGAAGTTTGGAACCACCAAGACTCTTCCTAGAGCTGGCCACCCGGCCAAACTGAGCAATCGGGGGAAAGAGGCCTTGGTCAGGGTGGTGACCAAGAACCCGATGGTCACTTTGACAGAGCTCCAGAGTTCCTCTGTGGAGATGGGAGAACCTTCCAGAAGGACAACTATCTCTGCAGCACTCCACCAATCAGAACTTTATGGTAGAGTGGCCAGACGGAAGCCACTCCTCAGTAAAAGGAACATTACAGCCTGCTTGGAGTTGACAAAATGCACCTAAAGGACCCTCAGACCATAAGAAACACCATTATCTGGTCTGATGAAACCAGGATTGAACTCTTTGGCCTGAATGCCAAGCATCACATCAGAAGGAAACCTGGCACCATCCCTACGGTGAAGCATGGTGGTGGCAGCATCATGCTGTGTGGATGTTTAACAGCGGGAGGGACTGGGAGACGAGTCAGGATCGAGGGAAAGATGAAAGAAGCAAAGTACAGAGAGATTCTTGATGAAAACCTGCTCCAGTACGCTCACGACCTCAGACTGAGGCAAAGGTTCACATTCCAACAGGAAAACGACCCTAAGCACACAGCCAAGACAAGCTAAGACACAGCCCGAGTGGCGCAGCGGTCTTGAAAATGTGTCACTACAGACACCCTGGTTCGAAACCAGGCTGTATCACAACCGGCCGTGATTGGGAGTCCCATAGGGCGGCGCAAAATTGGCCCAGTGTCGTCCAGGTTTGGCCGGTGTAGTCCGTCATTGTAAATAAGAATTTGTTCTCAACTGACTAGTTAAATAAAGGTTAAATAAAAAATATAGAAACGCAGGAGTGGCTTCGGGACAAGTCTCGGAATGTCTGTGAACCTTCGCCCCAGTCTGAGGTCGTGAGCGCTCTGGCCCTGCCAGAGACTTGAACCCTGTCGAAGATTTCTGGAGAGACCTGAAAATAGCTGTGCTGCAGCGACGCTCCCCATCCAACCTGACAAGAGCTTGAGAGGATCTGCAGAGAAGAATTGGAGAAACTCCCCAAATAAAGGTGTGCCAAGCCTGTAGCGACATACCCAAGACGACTCAAGGCTGTAATCACTGCCAAAGGTGCTTCAACAAAGTACTGAGTAAAGGGTCTAAATACTAATGTAAATGTGATATTTCCGGGTTTTTTTGTTATTAAAGTTGTATCTATTAAACATAAAAATAAAACATTGTACAACATAAAAACATTGAGCATGACATCAAGACATATACTCCAACATAGCACATATACACAGTGAACTTTGGCATTTCCGACACAGAGAATTGTTGGTCTCCCCCATCTTCTGAAGCCTTGTTGGGGTCCAATAAAACCTATGTAGTATCTTATATTGAGTAAGCTTCCCCCTGGCTTCCCTTACGTTCCTCCCTGAGCTGGACAAGATCTTCAACCAGGTATCATCCTCAATTTCACACTTAAGGTCAATTTGCCATATTGTTCTGAGGTTTTTACAGTCTTTACTCTGCAGATGACTAAACATTGAGTAGAAAATGGCTGCTTTATGTTTGGGTAATTCCAAATACTCAGCTATTGGGTTCTTGCCTGGATTTCGTTGATAGCCGGTTAACAAACATTCTCTCAATTCTAAATATTTCCAGAAATGTCCCTTGTCTCCCACATCATATTTTTGTACCAAATCTGAGTATGATATTAAAACATCTGCATTGTACAGATCACCTATAGTATGAATTCCTTTCATTGGCAACTGTTTCCAGTACACAGACTTCTTTCCTATCCGTAGCCTAGGATTGTGCCACAGTGATGAGTATCCTTGTTTTAGATGTGAAATTCCACATATATTTTGTACTGTTCTCCACACCTCTTTTGAGTGTAACAAAATTGGGTTGGGAGTTTCAACAGACCTCTGCCCTGTAAGACTATGTGACCGAGTATCAACAGGGGTGAAAGGATAACTTAGTTCCTGTTCAATTGCTATCCAATCCAAGCCTGCATCCAATTTATTTCAAATGATAAATTGTACAATGTAACATCTGGTAAAGCCAAGCCTCCTACATCCCTTGGTGAGCACTTCATATAATCATGTTTTTTTCCCTATCCCACAAAACGTACTTAGTTAATTTGTCATATTGTTTAAAATACTGGTCTGGATTATTCATAGGTAACATTGCAGAGATAAAAAATGTGTAGTCCCACAAATTCATTATATCACGTTGATCTTTCCCCATAAAGAAAGTTTTATCTTTTCCCATTTTTCTAAATTGGTCTTAATCTTGACTAGTATTGGATCAAAATTTCGTCCCATCACTTCCTCCAAATTTGAGCTCAACTTAATACCCAAATATTTCATCCCAGTAGGAAGCCATTTGAAATTAAATGGGGTGACGGTTCAAGAGTAACATATGGCAGTAATTGGCGTTGCTTCCGACTTATTCCAATTAACTTTGTAGCCTGACATAGTAAAATAGGATTCAATACAAGTAAGTAATCATGGTACAGACTGAAGAGGATCAGAGACCAGCAGTAGAATATTATCTGCATACATAAGCAGCTGTTATTTTCCTCCTCTATGTACACCCCTAATATCTGGATCTGTTCTTATCTTATTAGCAAGAGGCTCTAAAGATATGGTGAACAGGAGAGGGTAGAGCGAGCAACCCTGCCTTGTGCCTCTAGAAAGACAAAAAAAAGGAGACATAATTCCATTCGTAAGTACTGTTGCTTTAGGATTGGAATAGAGGACCCTTATCCATTTACAAAAGTTAGGTCCAAAATGACATTTTTATAGGGTTCTTAAGAGAAAAGCCCACTCTACCCTTCTCAGCATCTAAGGAGACAGCAGTGATAGGAACTATAGGTTTAACAACATGAGAAGTTTTATCAGTTGAGGTCTTGTTCTTAATAAATCATACTTGGTCCCTATGTATGAATTCCTTTCATTATTTGGTAGTGCCTTCTCTAAGACTATCGCAAGGAGGCTGATGCCTCTAAAATTCCCAGGTTCTGTAGTATCTCTATCTTTTTTAGGAATCAGCGATATCAAAGCCTCATTAAAAGGTGTCTGGAAGGGAGCCATTTTTAAATACCTCCTGGTAAACCACTGTCAATACAGGTATCTCAATATACTTTTTATAATATTCTACAGGAAGTCCATCCAGACCAGGTGATTTCCGTGCTTTCATAGATAAAACGGCGTCTCTAACCTCCTCTTCTGTTAAATTACAGTCCAGGTGCTCTACCTGGCTATCTGATAATCTAGGTCATTCTATACCAGACAAAAAAGTATCCATATCTATTGGGATTGCTGAACAGGAAGACGTATATAAATAATCATAAAAACATTGAAACACACTGTTTATCTCTTTGGATGAGGTCACCATCTTATTGCCCTTCTTAATTGCTGGAATTACGTTAGAAGTGTTCTGCATTTTTAGTTGTCTTGCTAGTAGCCTGCCTGTCTTCTCACCTCCCTCATAAAAACTGGTTCTAAGTCTGAACAGTGCATATTCTGCCTTTTTGTTATACATTTCATGCAACTGAAATTTCAATTTGCAGGCAGTTTGAAATGTGCTATCTGTGAAATGTCTTAACAAATTCCTTTCCAAACCACATATCTCAGTTTGTCATCTTTGTACTGCTTCAACCCCATCGCTCTTCTTTTTGGATGCATGTGCTATTATTTTCCCTCTAATATATGCTTTACAGGTTTATCATACTGTGGAAATATTTTCAGTTGAGCATATTATGTTGATCTCAAAAAAGGATCTAAGATCATCTGCTAGTGATTGGATAAATATCGCATCTTGGAACTCTACTACAGCATGATCTGTGATGGCAATGGGCCCAATCTTGCAATCAATCACATTATTAACCATAAAATTACATATCAAGAATAAATCTATTCTGGAATTTGTCTTATGACAGAGGGAGAAAAATGTATATTCTCTATCATTAGGATGGACTAATATGGACATATGGACTAATCTCCATATGTCTGTAAGGCCCATATCTTCTGCTAGCATATGTATTACTATCCTTTGGCGTGGAGTTACCTGTAAATGTACTTCTATCAATCATATTGTCCATCACTTGGTTGATGTCTCCAGCAAGGACAATCTGCCCCTCCATATTTCCCAGTATAACGTTGACCTCATGAGAAAAATCTGGGTCCTCCTTGTTGGGAGCATATATGTTGCATAACACTACCTTAATCCCATTTATAAAAGCTTCAATGCAGATAAGACTGCCAAACTCAGAGTGTTGCTTCAACATGACAACATTAAGTATTTTGATTATCAGAATAATCACCCCGTTTTGTTTGGAATTAAATGAGATATGATACACCTCTGCAACCCAGCCTCCTCTAAAGTTCAGTGAATCTGTGTCTGTTAAATGTGATTCCTACATGAACACAATCTGCCTGTTTTGATTTTAAATGTCAACATCTTTTTCCTCTTCACTTGGTTACCACAACCATTTATATTCCATGAGATTGTTTACATAATCATAATAGTGCTGAGTTATTATAGTCTGTGAGCGTGAAGTGTCCCATTTTACACACGTGGCAACTCTAATGAGGATCATTATATAACATTTCACAATATATGATCCAGCTGTACAATAAAACAGTGTAAATAAACGTAGAAAACCAATGGCAAAATAAAACAAAGCAACTAGGAAGGTAACGTTGCTTCTCGATGAGTCAATCATCACAGAACTGTATTTGATGCTGCAGAAAATAACCTGAAGTGTCAACTCAAAATTCCTTATGGTCCATGAGGAGCTCGAAATGTTGAATTAGTAACACTCCCCAGAGTCCCGCAAACACATAGGCTACCTTCATTTGTATAGTAAACGGCATATCTCAGCTCGCTGGTAACCATAGCAGCACCCACCCATAGCACGCGCTCCAGCAGGTATATCTCACTGGTCACCCCCAAAGCCAATTCCTCTTTTGGCCGCCTTTCCTTCCAGTTCTCTGCTGCCAATGACTGGAACGAACTACAACACATCTCCCTCACTAGCTTTAAGCACCAGCTGTCAGAGCAGCTCACTGCACCTGTAAATAGCCCAACCAACTACCTCATCCCCTACCGTATTCATTTATTTATCAAGCTCCTTTGCACCCCAGTATTTTTACTTTGCACATTCACCTACTGCACATTTACCATTCCAGTGTTAAATTGCTATACTGTAATTACTTCGCCACCATGGCCTATTTATTGCCTTACGTTCCTTATCTTACCTCATTTGCACACATTGTATATAGATTTGTTTTTTTTCTACTGTATAATTTACTGTGTTTGTTTACTCTAATGTGTAACTATGTGTTGTTGTATGTGTTGAACTGCTTTGCTTTATCTTGGCCAGGTCTCAGTTGTAAATGAGAACCTGTTCTCAACTTGCCTACCTGGTTAAATAAAGGTGAAATAAAATTTTAAAAAATACAATTCAACTTGTATTTTACATTGTCTAGTCTTCTTTGTATAGGCTAAACACCTTGCTCTAGCAATAATCTCTCTGCCTCCATGTTGTTCTATTTTCCCCTTTCAATAAAATAGCAGGGACGCTGGGAATGCTAGTGTGTGCCTGACCTTGTGCTCGTGTAGTTGTTTCTTCGCAATTACCAACTTCCTCTTCTTTGCCAGTTCCTTGAACAATTCCGTGGGGAAACGACAGCCGGCGGCCTTCCCACTGAACGCCACCCCTTTCTTTCGCCGCTTTAAGTACCTTTGTAGATCGTAGGAAGCGGAGGAGAACCGTTCTCGGGGGCCTATTCTCGTCAGGCATCGTTAAACTGCGATGTGTTCGTTCAATTTCGAATTTATGCCTGTCATCATATCCGAATCCTTCTGCGATGTTTTTCTGCACACACGAGATTAGTCCACCGCCAGCCAGTCTCACTCCCCTCTTTCAGATTAACCAATCTCACCGTATTTCTCTTACTTATGTTCTCAAATTATTCAACACGATTCCACAATATATCCAGTTTTTTCCACGTGATTCTCATTACCTTTCTTCAGACCGGAGAAGACATCCTTCACTGTCAAAAGCCGTCCCTCTGACCCACCCATCCTCTCTTGTCTCACATCAACTGTTTCCCTCAACTCGGTAGTTGTTGTTTTTATTGTGGAGAAATCTGACGCAACATCCAACAAAATCGTGTTCATCTTTCCCATTTTCTCAAATAGATCCTAACGATTTACCGATGTATCTGGGTTTACGTGTTTATCCATATCTTCGGGAGGACTTGCTGTTTGTTTGCTAGCGGATGTGGCCTTCTGTGAATACCGCGTCTTATGCTTGAATACGTTTTTAGCATGTGTCGAAATTCCAATAACGCCACTTTAGCGAGATGTTTCAAAATGTAAATAATCTTTATATTAAACTGTACTTCAAGTCAATATATTAAGACAAAAATGTAAGCATATGCGGGTATGAACTCTCCAAAATGCAGCCATATTTCTTGGCGGCCCCACATGACTCCTCCAGTTTTTGTTTTTTTAATACATTTGAAAGCATTTCTAAAAACCAGTTTATGATTTGTCATTATGGGTTTTGTGTGTAGATTTATGAGGGAAGAAAACTATTTAATAAATGTTCAAATAAATATAACGTAACAAAATGTGGAAAAAGTAAAGGGGTCTGAATTCTTTACGAATGCACTGTAAATCACTAGACAATGAGAGCAAGGGATACATGCACCGCAAGAATCTGAGGGAACACAAAGTAAGTGAGGATGACTTTGGGGTGGTCCCTAAATTTGAGAATTTTGACAAACTTGCTTCTCTAACTTGATTGATAGCCTGAAATAGCTTATTGGTAGATAGTTATGAGTTTGGGAGATTGGGAACCCATCTGAACTAGCTAAAGCCACCTTCATACAATTGCTAAATGGCTAGTAGTATTACAGAGAAAAAATATTATTGTTATTATTATTATCATTATTTCGTTTTTTAAGAGGACAAATCTGAAGGGGTACGTGCCACTGCCCCCTATGGGTATGGCCCCTCTGAATGTGAGACAACGAAAATGACAAACAAGCACCTCAGTATGAGTTTCATTTAGGTTTATTGTCAGTGTGTCAATATCGGAAGGACATTACGTTTGAGAAACATGGATGAACGTCTAATTCTGATGTAAGACTGTGTTAGCTTGTCACTCGGATGACAGTTTAGCAGCTGAACTCCAGTTTAGCGGTACTTCTCCGCCAGGGCCAGAGCCAGTTGCTGCAGGAACTTGTCCACGGACAAATGGATCTCGGGGGTGAATTCGGCGGGGAAGTATGCGGCAACGACCACAATCAGGTTGTGAGCCAGGATCTGCAAAGGAAAAGGGAAATAGATTATTTATCCTTCACACAGGTAAAAACTCAGATTTGTTTAGTGTTTTTTTGTGTGTCTTTTTCTCTTACCTTGAAGTTGGTGGGGTCCACCCTCAGCTTGCTGGCGTGCAGTTCACTGAGCTTGGTCAAGAAACCAAAAAGGTCGTCCAAGTTGCCAACACATTCATCGATCTGATTCATGATGGTGATGCCGTGCTTCTTCACTGGAGCGGAACCGGGGGCCACGGAAGCCCAGTGGGAGAAGTAGGCCTTGGTCTGGGGGTAGACGACCAGCATCCTGTCGTGGGAATTAGAAATGAGGTGAGACAAAATTTATTTTAAATAATCATTCACACGGTCGGGGATATATTCGCGTCCATATTTTTTCTGAGATAGCTATACTCATTCATAGCTTCCATATAATTGACTGAGGAGATGGAATACATGTTATAGTCTATAATTTATCATACATCGTTATGTAATTACCTGGAAAGAGCCTGTTCTCCAATCTCATCGGATTTAGTGAGGATCTTGCCCCAGATGGCCTTCACATTGGCTTTGTCCTTGGCTGAGAGACTCATAGCTGTCTTGTCCGTTTATCCACTTAAATGAGGATGCTAGAAAAGAAGCGTGTGAGCGTGGACAACTCAGAGGCTGTTTTTATTGAGGCATGAGATAAGGCACACCCCGATATAATCTTGGCTCCTCCTCTGATTGGGCATTTGTCCAAGACATGATTCTTGTTTTTTATATTTTATGGAACTGAGACAATTCGTATAATGCCCAAAATATGACATTTGCACATAATGATTTCGTTTGTAAAAATGCTGTCATAACCTTGTTATTCAATCTATATGAAATAAATACACGCAAAGTGTTTTTGAAACACTTAATACCTCAATATTTTCTTAACAGTTAAGGTTTAGTCGTACGGTCTAATGTTGTAGCATTTTGCAGTAGCTTGGTGGTAGTTGAACTACATTTAAATCTACCTTTTTCTTCCTATGTAGCAGCTAACTACTGGAACTACACACTACTTTTTTTTGCAAAATAAAATCAAATATGGATGAAGTAGGCAATCATTTACTTTTTTGGTGCATTAGACCTGCCTAATTCGGACTTGAAACATCGTTTTTGTGTTATTAGGCTAAAATACCCACTGTCAACATTTACCCCAAAGTTCTCTGACTTACAATTTCTACTCTATTACATTTCAGATTTACATATGATCATTTTTCACGAAGTAGTTTGGATTTCTTTTCCAAATTAACTTCATATTTTTCTAAGGGTAGCTTTAGTGTAGCTTAATTTCTTCCAGTGTGAAGTAATTGCTAACTTGGTAAACTATATTTTCAGAGTAGCTTCCCCAACACTGACAAATATTTGCAACGTGATTGGATTGGCAACTAGCAACCAAATCAAGACGTGTTGGCTTATATCCAATTTGGCCTATGTAGTCAATATTCACAGTTAACACATAAATACTGAGACAAATTATAGACCTGTTAATCGGAAAGGTTTTGTTTCTGTTAAAAGGCGTAGCCTAGGCCTATCACTAAACATTGTAATAATATATAGGCTACGTGCATTGTATTTCAGTGGAGCTAAACAAAAAGCTGTAGTTTCATTGAATTAAATAGGCTAATATCCACATTGAATAGTGTCCAGTTAGAACGTATCATGTAATTCCCCTGATGAACGACTTTTCCCCAACTGACATTTAGATTAATCATTCAAAAAGACCAGAAATATGGAACTATCAAATGGGTGGGGCCGTCTGAATATGAAGATAAAACACATTTCGAGTCATGCTCTTTCTTTAATAGTTTATTCCCAATCTAGG